>JACXGI010013585.1:0-20569 GCA_016801175.1 Esox masquinongy | reverse complement strand
ATAGAGGAGCGCTGAGCAGTAACACACTACTGTATTATATAGAGGAGCGCTGAGCAGTAACACACTACTGTATTATATAGAGGAGCGCTGAGCAGTAACACACTACTGTATTATACAGAGGAGTGCTGAGCAGTAACACACTACTGTATTATAGAGGAGCACTGAGCAGTAACACACTACTGTATTATACAGAGGAGCGCTGAGCAGTAACACTACTGTATTTTATAGTGCTGAGCAGTAACACAGTGTGTTACTGTTTTAATGCTTGTCCCTCTCATTCTTGTTCTTGCCATCAATCTTTTTTCACAATCTTCATTCTTGGTCTTTCTCAGTTTCCCTCCATTCCTTCTCTCTTCTCTTGTGTGTAGGGGTTACAGAACTGGCTTTCCTCAGGGGGCCAAGGATACACTAGGGCCATAGGGCTTTTTAAAGACATGCAATTAAGCATAATTTTTAATGAATATTAATGGAATTAGTGGCAGATTTTGCAGAGATCTGCATCTGTGAAGGTGTGGGAATGACTTCATTTGGTAGTCATGAGTTTCCTTGCACAAGGGAAGGATGGAAAGAGAAAGAGAGAAGAGGTCCCTGCTATTGACATGGATATCCTTTCTACTATAGAGGAAGTGGTGACGAGGGGTAACATTCTTTGCTTTACCACTTAATTTGTTTTATTAATTTATGAATGGCCCAAGCCCTCAGACAAACAGCCCATAACACCATTTATCAAGCTATACAGTATACTGTATGTGATATTATCTCATATCACGACTGTCTAACATCATTTAAGTCAGGTTCCTGCATTCCCTCATGTACTTCAAGCACTTCTCTTCAATACCCCCTTTTCTATTATGCTGAAATGAAACCTTGTTAAACGCATGGTGAGTGTGTGTCTGCCTGTGTGTGTGTGTGTGTGTGTGTGTGTGTGTGTGTGTGTGTGAAGACAGGATTAAGTATAGCTCTGGGCGTAAGGTAAGGAGTGGGTAATATTCTAGCTGCTCATCATACCATCTAAAGTAGCTCAGAAATAGGATTTTCAAGAATGACATAAAAAATACATGAAGCAAATTGGGAATAACTTCCCTCTCATACTTTGTTGGTGACAGCTACTCTCAGTTTCTCTCTCTGTTTGTCTCTGTCTCTCTCTCGCTGTTCGTCTCTATGTCGCTGTCTATGTTCATCTCAGTCTGTCTCTGTCTCTCTGTTTGTCTTTTTGTCTGTTTGTCTCTGCCTGTCTGTCTCAGTTTGTCCCTCGGTTTGTCGCTCTTTCTGTTTGTCTCTCTGTTTGTCTCTCTGTTCATCTCTCTGCCTGTCACTCTCTTTATTTGTCTCTCTCTGTCTCTCTATTTGTCTCTCTGTCTGTTGCTCACCCTATTCATCTCTTTGTTTTTCTCGCTCTCTATTTGTCTCTCTGTCTCTCAGTTTGTCTCTCTGTTTTCTCTCTCTGTTCATTTCTCTGTCTGTCGCTCTCTCTATTCGTCTCTCTGTTTGTCTCTCTGTAAATCTCTCTCTGTTTCTCTATCACATTAGTCAGAGTGAAAGGAAGTGATGTCAGAATATAAACACAGAACTAACAACTTTGACCCAGTTGTGACAGCGTTTCAGTAAACACAAACAAAAACACTCTCACTTTTTACTGTCCTTGTTTGAACCCCAAACAATATTCCCATTTAAAATCCTGTTTCCCTAAATCCTAACCATAACTACTAAAACTGTAGCCTTAAACCTAACCCTTAATCCCTAAAATGGACATAGCTGTTCACCTCATGGTGGCTGGTGTGAAGTCCCACCAAAGTTACATTTTCCTGGTTTTACAATTCTTGACGGTTTTTGTTCCTCACACTCAAGCACACACACACACACACACACACACAAACTGACATATCTGCCAGAGTAAATATTTGAATTGTCTTTGCTGTGTCTGTCCTGTTTTCAACAGAGTGAATATACTGATGCGTGTGGTAATGTAGTGGTGAGTGTGGCCAGACACTTCTGAAGTGGATGACTTCCTCTGTCCCCCTTTCTCCTCGGTTTACTCTGTGAAGCCCTGTGTATTTATCCAAGGAACACGTCCTTGTTTAAGACTGTCTATTTATCTAAGAAACAGGGCCATGTGTAAGGCTGTACTAAAGGACTTCTGCTGATGCAGTGTCCATCTGACCTCTCCAGCACAGTACTTACTACAGAACCTGTTTGTCTTGGGCCAGATCCAAAGTTGGCATCACCTATTGAAATGAAGGATGTTCTGTCTTAGTTCTCTCTGTCTAGAGTATTTAGAATTTTTTCAAATACACACAAGTCATGTCAAGCGATGACAGCGTTTGTGCTTCTGTGTGTGTGTGTGTGTGTGTGTGCTTCTGTGTGTGTGTGTGTGTGTGTGTGTGCTAGCGTCAGTTATTGTACAGCTAGCTGAGAGGGAGAGAGACAGGCAGACAGACAGGCAGACAGACAGGCCGACAGGCCAGGTAAGGAATGAAGAGAAAAGGTTGTCTGTCTGGTCACTCAACAGCCCCATGTAGGAGGAGTTCATTATTGTCTGGTCACTCAGCAGCCCCATGTAGGAGGAGTTCATTACTGTCTGGTCACTCAGCAGCCCCATGTAGGAGGAGTTTATTACTGTCTGGTCACTCAACAGCCCCATGTAGGAGGAGTTCATTACTGTCTGGTCACTCAGCAGCCCCATGTAGGAGGAGTTTATTACTGTCTGGTCACTCAACAGCCCCATGTAGGAGGAGTTTATTACTGTCTGGTCACTCAACAGCCCCATGTAGGAGGAGTTTATTACTGTCTGGTCACTCAACAGCCCCATGTAGGAGGAGTTTATTACTGTCTGGTCACTCAACAGCCCCATGTAGGAGGAGTTTATTACTCAGTCAAAGGGAGGAAATGAGAGAAGCACTTTCAATCTCTGGGAAGAAAATTGGTTTACAGACTTAAATGTGGTTTTGATTATTGTAGAGAGAAACGAGAAAAGGATTTAAGTGTTGTTTTCTCAAGATATCAGATTTGGTGGAATAAACAAATACAAGTACTGTGTGTATGCCATGGTAACTGTGTGTCTGCCATGGTAACTGTGTGTCTGCCATGGTAACCTGTGTGGTCACCAGTAGTCAATTAGAACCTAATTACCTTCTGGTTTCACTTTCCAAAATCTCGTTTTATCTATCCTCTGTTTGCCTGTCCCATATCTCTTTCTATCTATCCTCTGTTTGACTGTCCAAAATCTCCTTCTATCTATCCTCTGTTGGTCTGTCCAATATCATCTGTGTTGACTGTCCCATAACTCCTATCTATCCTCTGTTTGACTGTCCAATATCACCTTCTATCTATGTTTGACTGTCCCATATCTCCTTCTATCTATCCTTGGTCTGACTGTCCCATATCTCCTTCTATCTATCCTTGGTCTGACTGTCCCATATCTCCTTTTATCTATCCTTGGTCTGACTGTCCCATATCTCCTTTCTATCCTCTGTTTGACTCTCCTACATCTTCTTCCTTCATCCTCTGTCTGACTGTCCCATGTATCCTATCTATCGACGGTCTAACCATGCTCCTTCTATCCATCCTCTGTCTGACTGTCCTATATCGCCTATCGCCTTTGACTGTCTGACTGAGGGACACTCAGCTCTGCCTGTTTACACACCCACAGACATGCTCATGTACACTCGTGCGTGCACACACACACACACACACACACACACACACACACACACACACAAACACACACATGGAGACTCATAAACAAACACACACGCAAAAACAGACAGAGTATCCTGAGGTGTTCTGAAGAGACATGCCTCTTACAGTTAGTCTGCTCACCTTGAAGTATCACAAAGGACTGTTAGAACTGCTTCGTTCATCAGACCCCCCCAGCCGAGAGACACTGTGATACATAATGTCATGATCTCATTCTCCATCTACTCTCTACTCCTTCTCTTTTTCTGTCTTTTTCTCTCCAGGAGGCTCCTCAGGAGATTTATGGAGGCAACACCAGGTGTCAACAACAGGCTCCTGGTAGTTCTGTGAAGACCAACCATGAGGACATGGGCCAGGACCGCCCATCCAGCCTCCCGGTGAGTGACAGCTCTCCCGCCCAATCGCCACACAACCTTTTAGTTCCCCAATTGTGGAGTGTGAAATTTGTCAGATCTAGTAGATGGAGAGTGAAGCACAGTACGCGGCATGATGAAGAGGAGGCACGCACATCTTCCCCTTCCTCTCGCCACCTTAGCTCTCAGAGCAGGATTGGCGGACAGCCCTGTCAATCAGGGCGGGATCAGAGCTCTGTCCTTCAATCAAATGTGCTGATGCTCTTCCCCCCTTCAGGCTCCGAGGGCAGACCCAGATTTCACTGCCCATTTCAGATCTAATGCCCAAGGAAAAGGGCACCTTAGATTACGCTCTGCTACGCTAAGCATCATTAGAGCAGACCCCCCTCGCCGTGTGCACTCCATTCCCCTGTCCCTCGCTTGCTAAGATAGGAATTATTAAGGAGGGTGAGTGGAGACGTAATTGAGGAGAGTGTGTGAGGCCAGGCAGAACCGGAGAGAGGAGAGGAATGGGGGGTGTGTACTAAGGGAATATTCTGAGCTTGATTCCGCCTCACACCCTCATTAGAATGAGGCTTGGCAGTGCACTCTCAGCTAGTCTCCTGCTAGTCAAGATGGAGGAAGGAAGTAACTCAGCACAGGGACCATGGTATCCCTCCCTCTCTCCTCGCTTTCATGCAGCCCTTTCCTCACTCTCTCATCTCCTACTTTTCTCTCATTCTATCTCTTTTAACTGTCTCTCTCAATCTCCCTCTCTCTCTCTATCTTAACCACCATTTCTCTCGTTCTCTCTGAACATCCTCCCTCTCTTTCTCTGTCATTCGGCAGTCCCCCTTTCCTATCCTCTTTTCTCCATGTCTCTGAACCGCCATCATGAAAGCATTTTTCTAAATGAGAGATTGCATTGATGTGTCAGTGTTTCCACTGTCTCAGACTCAGGCCCGATTAAACTTTATTACGAGCCAGGTGGCTTGAGCCCTGAATGCTGATTGGCTGAAAGCTGTGAAATACCACAGGAATTACTAAAAATGACTATGTGTTACTGCACAAATGATGTTGGGGGCCATTACACTACATTACAGTAAATTGTAAACAGGGTGCATCAAATCCTGAATTCTGATTGGCTGATAGCCGTAGTACATGTAAGAAATACATTTTAAGCGGGTGGGTTCTATGGCCACATACTATGGCTAAGAGGTGTCTCAGAGTGCCTGGACACAGCGCTTAGCCTTGGTATATTGGCACCACATCACAAGCCCCCGACATGCCTCATTACATAATTAGAGCAGTAAAAAGCAATGTGCTTTCATACTGATGGTATATGGAATACCACATATACCACGGCAGTCAGCCAATCATCATTCAGGATTAAAACCACCTGGTTTAAATTACACCATATACCACGAATATGACATCACATAACTTTTACTGTCCAGCTGATAAGAGCAATAAGGCACTTCGTGGGGGTGGGGTTGTAATTTATTGCCAATATACCACAGCTAAGTGCTGTATCCAGGCATCATGCCTAAGAACAACTCCATATACCACAGCCCCTCACTCCTTATTGCTCAACTATTCTATACTACACAACTTTACACTATACTAAAATTTATCATAGATCATACTACTATCATTATCCTACATTATACTACATCATACTACATTATACTACATACTCAGCACAGTATAACAGATGGATGAAATAGAAATGAATTGCTTATTAGAATTTTTGTGTACAGGACACAAAGCTGTTGGAAGATTGCACTGTGGTTGGTTGGCTACATTTGCAACCAGGAAGGGCAGAGCTTGCATTGTGAAGTGAGAACGTTAGACCCTGTTCTTACTTTCAATCCTAAAATTACCCTTACCTAAACTTAAACCTACCTATTTACACATTTTATTTCCTGTGCACAAAAAATATATATTTTTTCTAATCAGCAATTTGTGCCTATTTCACAAAACCTGTGATAGCGTCTTGGCATACTACAATATACTACATCAATCCACATCATACTTCAATACATTAAACTACATTTTACAAAAATATACCACACAATAATACATTCCCATTCCCTGGCTTTAATCCCTGGCTAGCCAGAGGAACTAAACATTTCTCAACCAAATAGACTACATTAGATTGTAAAACAGTATGCAGGGATGTTTAGAGGCTTTATTTTGTTCCTAGAATGCCACTACTTTTCTTTTTTTCCAGTGGTTGCGTGTCTGTGTCAGGCAGCCAGAATGGTTTTCTCACACGTGTTTGATGTTGGATCTGTAGCTCCTGTCATCTCCCTAATGGGTGAACCGTGGGTCAGTTTATGCTGTGTTTTTTATTTTGTGTCTCTGCTCAAGCAGGCTTTGTTTTACCTTGACGCTCCGCATTACTTTCAGCACTGATTGCTGGGTTGATGTCCACCGTTTCTATGAGAGCAACTCCCAGGGCTTAGTCAGTAAATTCTGTTCCTGTAACTAAGAGCCTATTTAGACTAAATCCATTGTTGTGACAATAATTTTATTCAAATAACGTTAACATAACAGGTAAATGTTTTATTTTTATTCTCGAGCTACTGTCGATGCGCCACAAGACGAAATACTTGCGCGCAGCACTTTGGCCCGATCACTGACCTGGAAGGAGTATCAACTCCCTGACTGTGTTGTTTAGCAGGTAACTAACATGGCCCTCTCCGTCGAACAAGTGCTTTTGCTGGTGACAGTGGAACTGTTTCGGTAAAACATTGAACTTTCATCAATAATCTGTCAAGGGTGTTTTGCTGAAACACCTTTCCTTTGTTGTAGTGCACGCGCATACAACTAATGTCGCGCAAACACAGTCAGGCATATAAACTTGGCTGTATTTGAAATACACCCCAGCTAACTGACTGTCTGGCTGACTGGTTGGCTGGCTGACTGACTGGCTGTCTGGTTGGCTGGCTGACTGACGGCTGACTGGCTTGTAAAAGGTTTGCACTGGAGCGTGTTTAGCAGCATTTAGCTAGATGTCAGTCCCTCTGCATGAATGATTTAGTGTGACGTTACACTCATGTACCATGTCCACTATAGACACCCACACATGACCAGAGGCTGCAGCCCTGCCTACATCAGGATATGAAACACACTGTCCATTCACTGGGCAGAGTCTATTTAGCCTACAACAGGATATGAAACCACTGTCCATTCACTGGGTAGAGTCTATTTAGCCTACAACAGGATATGAAACACACTGTCCATTCACTGGGTAGAGTCTATTTAGCCTACAACAGGATATGAAACACACTGTCCATTCACTGGGTAGAGTCTATTTAGCCTACAACAGGATATGAAACACACTGTCCATTCACTGGGTAGAGTCTATTTAGCCTACAACAGGATATGAAACGCATTGTCCATTCACTGGGTAAAGTCTATTTAGCCTACAACAATTGTTTAAATTGTGAAAAATCTAATTTAAATGACATTTACATAATATGCAAATACAATTTTCTAATCAAACTAGCAATGAGAAACTCTCTGCGCCAGAGGTACCGTGTAAGGCAAATCTGTCAACAAGTCTTGTACATCGGAATAAAGCTATTGTAGTGTAAAAACATCCGTAGAGTGGGTGGGATCAACTCAACTATATTTTCAGATCAGAACAGGTGTTCTTTTCTCCCAACTGATGCATCAGCTGTTGGGTCATTGGTTTCCGTTTGAGTGTGTCTGTGTGTGTGTATGTTTGTGTGTATTTGAGTGTGTTTGAGGGTGTCTGAGTGTGTGTCTGAGTGTGTGTCTGAGTGTGTGCGTGTGTCTGAGTGTGTGTGTTTGAGTGTGTCTGTGTGTGACAGGAAGCAGCAGTGTGTCAGGGTGAGGCTGCTCAGCTGTGGAGGACGAGTGTAAACTCAAGACCTGTCCCTTTCCCTTTGCTCCACTGAACCCCAACAGACGCACACGCGCGCACACATGCGCACACACACGCACACACGCGCACACACACGCACACACACGCGCACACGCGCACACACACGCACACACACTAAATTTTCAGAGTGAGTGAGAAGTTGAAACAGAGAGGGATGAACCTGGTTAAGCAAACACAGCCCAGTTCGTCTGCCACCTATATTACCCCTCACAACAGAGAGGAGGGGGGAGGGGGAGGGGGGCTGTGCTATAACACTCAGATCAGGAGGAATAGACTTGAAGAATAGAAAGAGAGAGGTCTTCTATATACTATATGTAAAGGTGAACTGCTAGTTGGAACCACTTCCCATAACAGAAAGCACACACCACAAGGAGATCATTAGCGAGAGAGAAAATACACACAATGAGGAGAAAATTAACCAGAGAGAGAAGGCAAAGCATTGTAGGACTATACTCACTAATGATCTAAATCCAAAAAAAAGAGCTTCTGAATTTGACAATCACCTAAAACAATGCAATTTTCAAAACTTCCATAACAAACACCTTACAGACCCCACAGAGTGCCAGGACAGCAATACAGTTAGACCCAACCAAATCATGAGAAAATTAAAATTAAACTGATTGATAAACTGAAAATTATCAACCAAACAAAAAGCAAATAGTAATGCTATCCTGCTGTAAACAGAGGGTATGTAGCAGAATACATGACCACTGTGAACCAAAAATTCTGGATGAGCACGCCCTGGTGGGGGAGAAACCGTCATTCGAAAGACACACTGCCCACAAAATGAGATGGAGAGGGAGCTACACTTTCTAATCTCCTGCCTCATGTATGACCACATTAGAATTAAATCAAACCTTGATAAATTCCCATCTGTTAAACTACAACTACTTCCAATTTATTTTTATTATATAATTTTTTTATTATATAATCTTTGTTATTTTCCACTCAATTTAAACAAATGTTATCCATGCCAGAAAAACCCATGAAACTGAGATTGAATTATAAATTGTTGAGTGTTGGTCTCAGTGTTTTTTTTTATATGTATGAGAGATAGTATGTTTGTGGTTGTGTGTGTGTGTGTGTGTGTTTGTTTGTCTGTGTGTGTGTGTGTGTGTTGGGGGGTAATGCGATACAGGGGCTGGTGCAAAACTAACGCACGTAACCTAAATCTAAACTTAACCTCAGTAACCTAAATTAACCTACCCCATCCCCTAATCCTAATCCATAATGCCTAAACTCTAATTTTAATCATAAATTTAACCCTAAAACTAATTCTAACCTTAACGTGAAAAAACCTAACCAAGACTAAAACATTTTACTGTATAGATGAGGACCGTTGAAAAAGTCCTTATTTTCTCAAAATCTCCTCGCTTAAATAGTGTGAAGTTCCAAACGGTACTCACTTTGATAGCAATTTGACCACACACACGCACACACACACACCTATACACACACACCTATACACACTTATAGTTCACTTGATCCATAGACAGCCAGACCCACTGGCTCAGTTACCAGGCTGGCCCAGTCTAAGAACGGGACTCTGTGATGGAATGTGATTCTACAGTGATGGTGATAGATCACGTGATGGAATGTGATTCTACAGTGATAGTTATAGATCACGTGATGGAATGTGATTCTACAGTGATAGTTATAGATCACGTTATGGAATGTGATTCTACAGTGTTGGGTAAGGCCATCTATCCTCTTCAGATGAACTTGTGGCATGTCTCTGAATGCACATTGAAGGAAGGCTCTTTCTAAGTATGTATAGCTGGTCAGGCTGTATAGAGGTCACTCGCTTTTTACATTTGGTGAGAGGTTGTGTTAATGTTTGTAAGGAGTTCTCTGATGTGTTATCTGTGTTTTTTAACTGTATAGTGTCATTTGGCGAAGCTTGTGGAGAGCTGTGTGTGTGTGTGTGTGATTGTGTGTGTAGTGTGTGTTTACAGTATGTGTGTGTGTGTGTGATTGTGTGTGTAGTGTGTGTATACAGTATGTGTGTGTGTGTGTGAAGTGTTTGTAAATATGTGTGTACTATGTATGTGTGTGTGCATGTGTGGTGTTTGTGTGTGTTGTGAGGGAGAGATTGAGGAGGCTAGATAAGAGGAGGCTAGATATTGTACCCATCTAGATATTGTACCCGTCTCCAAAAAGAGGAGGCTAGATATTGTACCCATCTCTCCTCCCTCCTGTTTCCTCCGGCAGGGAATAGCCGGCATGTCCAGAGGCACAACTGATAGCCTCTCTGGTGTGACTATGCTGCTGCCTGAACCTGTAAATATAGCTGAAATGAGGATGAAAGAGGAAGACAATGAGTAGAGGTGAAACAACACACCATTCTTTGCCTCTCTCCTGTCCCCCCCCCCCCCGACAGGATTGGTTCGGTCCACCTCGTAACCTTCCTGGATATTTTTATAATTAATCATCAGCTGCCTGGCAGCTAGCTCCCGCGCCAGAGTATTCTCACCACTCCCTCTGGCTGTTGGAAGTCTGAAATTACATCTGTCTTTGATGTCGGGTGCACTGTTAGCGTTGCTATAGCGACAGGGACGGGGAGGGGGACTGGTGGCCTCCTTGGGAGGAAGGATATGCATGAGGAAGGCAGTGAATTGTCCTGATGGTATTACTGTGATATTATTACCGTCTCATAAGATCTGGTGTTAGTTGTTTGGTTATTAGTGGTGTGACAACATTTGTCTTCCCTGTCGCGGGCTCTTCCTGCCTGACGTCTTTAAATGTGTGTCGCTCTGTGTTTGACGACTGACCGTCAGTCTGGAACACCACTTCTTAGTTACGGGATGTTATTGGTTTGGAAAATCTGTGTCTGGTGGTTTGCGCTGTCACACACACTGATGCACACTCAGACGTGTGTACCAACATGCACTTAACACTACCTCACAGAGCCCTAGTCAGATTCCACCATCCTGTGTGAATTGTTTGAGCTCCTAATATTCCACTGACTACTGGATTATTCCTGTCTTTTATTTTTTTGCTGGTGATGCAAGTGGACAGGGGCTTGGAGAAGGTGGTAGGTTTGTTACGAAGGGGTGGAGGGTGGGGCCAAAGCCTTCTCTAAGTCCTATTACTTTAGGATACCTGATGGAGAGAGGAAGGGGATGGGGGCTGAAGAGAGCTATTCCAAATTTGTTTGGGTCGAGTTTTACCGTTCCCTGCCTGTAAGGATTCATGAGAGCATGACAGTGAGAGGTAGAAGGCGATGGCTGTGGTGGTGAGGGGAGGGGGGTGAAAATAATGTTCCATTAATGCAGAGCGGAGCCTGTGAAGGGCCCGGCGCCAATCTGCATTTCCCCAAAGTCTCAGCGTTATACATTTTTCATGAACACTGAGCGGGAATTAGCGACGGATTGCTGCTGCAAATCGTTCCTTGTGGTCTGAGGCGATGGGGGGGAGGGGGGGGGGCTAGGAAGAGTGAGGAGGAACGGAGAGGTGAAGGGAGAGATGACCCTGGGGAGGGCTGGTGAGGCTCTGTTGTAACTGCAGGGTACACAGAGTGGACACCCCCCACACGTGTTTGATTTAAACATTATTCTTAGTGCTGTAACGCCGCTGTCAATGGGGCCGGGCAGTCCAGACTGGGACATGACCTTTACAGTCCGGAGGTGTTGAGGGTGAAGGTCTACGGGTGGGGGGGTTGAAGGGGGATGTTATGGTAACCCAAGGCGACGAGCACGAGTTTGACCTCTAGCGCCTCCCCTTCAGACAGCCTGCACCCTCAGTGGCTGTGCAGCTGTGGCTTTCCTGTCAGTCACCGGGCAGTGCATTGTGGGGGTTTGGCTACAGAGCCTACACCTCACTAAAGACAACTAACTGAACATTGGCTGGTTGGAGGGAGAGGTCATCCAATCGTCTTTGGGCCACTGTTGAGGAGAGCAACGAGCGCTGATGAACACACACAATGCCTCGCCGTCAAGGGCCCAGTCACACTTCTGGCAGCGTTCATGTTAATCTCACTGTGGCTCCCGTGATCGCGGGTGACAGTAAATCATATGGAGTCTTCAGTGCTTCAGAAAACAGCGTTTTAAATCTCTTAAGAAGCCAGACTGGGGAAGCCTGCTATCCTCCGCTTCAACACACTGCCTGCTGAGACGGACACCTCACCTGCAAGGCATGGATCTCTTCATTACCTCTCACACACACTGCATTCCACACGCACGCGAACACACACACACACACACACACACACACACACACACCCACACACACAGGCACACGTTTGGAGGGGTGTAGGGCAGCTGTGGAGTGGACCCCCATAGGTTCCTGCTGTTGCTACTAGGCCGCTTATCTCTGTCTTGGGGACCAGAAAACAGAAAAATCCATGTTCCCTAACTTGAACCTAACCTAAACCTCAAAAACCTAAACCATGTAGCCTGAACCTAAAAGTAACCTAGGTTCTAACACTAGCCCCATTTGTAAGATTGAAACTAAACCTAACCTAAGATGGAAATTGACTTTTTCCTTGTGGGGACCAGCAGAAACTCTTAATTTTAATGGTAGGTTTATTTGAACAGTGAGAGACAGAATAACAACAAAAAAATCCAGAAAAACGCATGTCAAAAATGTTATAAATTGATTTGCATTTTAATGAGTGAAATAAGTATTTGATCCCCTCTCAATCAGAAAGATTTCTGGCTCCCAGGTGTCTTTTATACAGGTAACGAGCAGAGATTAGGAGCACACTCTTAAAGGGAGAGCTCCTAATTTCAGCTTGTTACCTCTATAAAAGACACCTGTCCACAGAAGCAATCAATCAATCAGATTCCAAACTCTCCACCATGGCTAAGACCGAAGAGCTGTCCAAGGATGTCAGGGACAAGATTGTAGACCTACACAAGGCTGGAATGGGCTTCAAGACCATCGCCAAGCAGCTTGGTGAGAAGGTAACAACAGTTGGTGCGATTATTCGCAAATGGAAGAAACACAAAAGAAATGTCAATCTCCCTCGGTCTGGGGATCCATGCAAGATCTCACTTTGTGGAGTTGCAATGATCATGAGAACGGTGAGGAATCAGCCCAGAACTACACGGGACGATCTTGTCAATGATCTCAAGGTAGCTGGGACCATAGTCACCAAGAAAACAATTGGTTACACACTACGCTGTGAAGGACTGAAAACCTGCAGCGCCCGCAAGGTCCCCCTGCTCAAGAAAGCACATGTACAGGCCCGTCTGAAGTTTGCCAATGAACATCTGAATGATTCAGAGGAGAACTGGGTGAAAGTGTTGTGGTCAGATGAGACCAAAATCGAGCTCTTTGGCAGCAACTCAACTCGCCGTTTTTGGAGGAGGAGGAATGCTGCCAATGACCCCAAGAACACCATCCCCACCGTCAAACATGGAGGTGGAAACATTATGCTTTGGGGGTGTTTTTCTGCTAAGGGGACAGGACAACTTCACCGCATCAAAGGGACGATGGACGGGACCATGTACTGTCAAATCTCTGGTGAGAACCTCCTTCCCTCAGCCAGAGCATTGAAAATGGGTCATGGATGTGTATTCCAGCATGACAATGACCCAAAACACACGGCCAAGGCAACAAAGGAGTGGCTCAAGAAGAAGCACATTAAGGTCCTGGAGTGGCCTAGCCAGTCTCCAGACCTTAATCCCACAGAAAATCTGTGGAGGGAGCTGAAGATTCGAGTTGCAAGATGTCAGCCTCGAAACCTTAATGACTTGGAGAAGATCTGCAAAGAGTGGGACAAAATCCCTCCTGAGATGTGTGCAAACCTGGTGGCCAACTACAAGAAACGTCTGACTTCTGTGATTGCCAACAAGGGTTTTGCCAACAAGTACTAAGTCATGTTTTGCAGAGGGGTCGAATACTTATTTCAACTCATTAAAATGCAAATCAATTTATAACATTTTTGACATGCGTTTTTCTGGATTTTTTTTTTGTTATTCTGTCTCTCACTTTTCAAATTAAACCTACCATTAAAATTATAGACTGAGCATTTCTTTGTCAGTGGGCAAACGTACAAAATCAGCAGGGGATCAAATATTTTTTTCCCTCACTGTACATGTTTTACTATCCTTGTGAGGACATAATTTGATCTTTTTTTTTAGAACCAAAACTGACCTGCTGACAGACACAGGTACATGCAGACAGGTTTGTCCCCAGCAACATAGAGAGGTTGCTTCAGATGTGTCCTTTCACAACCTGACCTTTGCAGGGTGACCTTATGCAGCCAGCTCTGGTTACGTAGCTCCTCTCTTCGACAACATTCTCCTCTTCTGTCCTCCTTTTCTCTGTCCCTCCTCTCTCCAGTTTTTTTCCTCCTTCTGCTCCCCTCTTCTCCTCCATTCTGCCCCCCCCCACCCACCCCCTGTCGTCACTGTTAAACACACAGCGTGGTCACTCTCTGGCTCCTGAGACCTACTGATCTGATCCGTTCTACCCTGATGGAAATCTCCCGTGAGCCCTCTGTGTAATTCCAGCTGGCCGATACAATTTGATCCGGGCCAGATTACAACTGTTTTACCGGCCGCTGTATATTGCAGCGTTATAGGCAATAAGTCTGAGGTCCTGGCAGTGTGTGTACAGAGCCCCTGATTGGCCCGGTAGTCTGGTCTCCTGCTCAAAACAGTTATTAGAGCCATTCAGGTTCTGTGACGGCTCTTCTGGCCTTTACAGACGACTGTTATTACCGAAAAGACCCAGCGTTGTACCGCAACCACTGGACGGGGGTTGTAACGTGTACCCACTTTGATGTGATCGGTTTCTTTGTTTTTGTTTCAATGCAGAGACTTGTCCCGGGGCAGTGTACACTGTCTTTCTCTCTCACACAGACACACAGACACGGCCTTAGATGCAGCCAGACCCAGACTGAATTGTGTTAATCCGCTGTGAAACATGAACATGACCATTATGTTCAACCAAGATGAGAGGAGGCAGGAGGGGGGAGGACATGGAGGTTGGATGAGGCACCTGATGGCTGGGAAATTAAGTTAATTTTGGGGGTTTTGTGAAAATTCACAATAAGATTGATTGGTCATTGTCCTCACTCTGGCAGTTTTCACTGTCTGGCTGAGCTTCGTTGTATATTTCCTGTTACTTTTGTTGTCTCTCCTTCTGTAGAGTGATTGGCCAGGGACACAAACCAGTGTTGTGTTGTTAGGTGGCATGGTGTTCTCTACCAAGTGAATTTAGCAGGTTAATACCCACAAACGGACAATGCCTCGCTCTATCGTCTGCTTTAGTTTATAGATCTCTTGTATCACACATACCTTCTGCCTGACTGACAACTAGTTCTTTTGCGGAAATACAGCAGAAAATGGGAAATCAACATCCACTTTCATAAAATAAAATATATGAACTTTATGAAAATGTGCTTCAGAGCAGCTAACAAACAACCCCGAAAAATAATGATCTACAATTAATTTGGTCCCTGAGCACGAGTTTGGTCCCTGAGCACGACAATTTACCCTAATCACTTTCTGAGTGGTCTTTATGGTAGCTCTCCACACCTGCCCAAACGATTGGGTTGGGTAAAAAGGAAAAGTCACTTCTCTGTGGAGCGCTAAGAAATATCCCATTCCCTTTTCCTTCAAATGAGTAAGAACCCAAGTTGAACACGGCCAGTGGTACAACCACCTGAGACTCAAATCACCTCTGTCTGTCAGTGAACATACTGAAAGAAAAAGCCTGGACATCATTTTTATCTATAAATGGAAAATTGTCCCGAATACATTTTCCAAACTAAAGATTTACTCTAATTGTTATAATAATGAAAAGGCCACTAGATTGTGGCACCATTTAAAATTCAACCTCAAAGTAGGGCCTGTGTTAAAGCATTGGAAACCCATGGAAGAGAGTCAACTTTGTCAGCTGTTTAAAACGCTTTGGCATCCTGTTATCCAAACACACAGAGAAAACAAGCAGATTGGTTCAGACATTTTCAAATTGAAAAAAATAGAACATAACACAGAAAAAACTAAATTACTGCTGGGCTATAAAACAAGGATAGAAATTGGCAGTGTCAGTGATAGTAAACAGAAACTGATGCTGATCAGAAAAGCCCAGTGTCCACCTACTGGCTACAGCAAAAGGAAGACAGAGAGATGTTGCTATCCACATGGTATGATCACTGGACAGAAGGGGAGACATACAGACATACCAATCAGGATCTGGCTTCAAATACTCCAAACAGTAACAGAACCAGTTGGCCTTTGTGGTTGTGAGGTCTGGGTTCACTTTGTAACCAAGAATTCACAACATGGGATAAATATCTAATTGATACATGGCATGCATGCAAATAATGCATGCAGAACAGATTAGGAATATAACCACTAAAATTCAGAAAAGAACCGTTTCACAATTTCACACATGCTTTAAAGATAGTTATTCTCACACAATCCAAAATATAGCACAGAATGGTCTAGAACAGAGCTTCACAGACCAGCTGGTCCCACACACAAACTGATCCTACAGAGCCCTGTGGGGCAAATTAAAAAGCTACTTTGCCCAAACCAGACAGTATCTTTAGTTTATTTTACCTTTGTTTTAACAGGAAAATCAAACTGAGACCTAAGTCTCTTCTGCATTTGAGCAATAATAAAAAACATAGAAATATAAAATGCATAATAAAATAGAAAATGAAATGTAAAACATAAAATAAAAAATTAACATACATTAAGAAAAGCAATAAAAGTGAACAATAAAAAGGTAACAAATCAAACATTTAAATTTCCTTATGGGCACCAGAACATGCAAGCAACTTGCAAGGCATTCCATGATTGGTGTGTGTAATAGCCAAAAGCAGTTCTTCCTAACTCTGAGTTAGCCTTCGGTATCTCAAGGACTAGCTACAGTAGTCTTCAGGACACATTTTTTGAGGTAAGATAATGTGGAGGTTTCTCTAGTACAGCGTTGCATTTAGCACCAGCCTAAATGCAAGCAAAGTGATGATTGAAGGCATCAAGAATATTTTTCTTGTCAGTAATAAACCGTGTATCCAAAACTATCTGTTTTGGCAGAGTGGTGTATGAACTGCTCTTCAGGGTTTTTACTTTTTCCCAGAATTTGACTGGATTCCTATTACAATTCGATAGTGTAGTGACCTAGTTCTCAGATTTGGCTTTTCTAACTAGCTTTATACACAGGTTCATCAGTTGCCTTAAGGCTAGTTAGTCAGAACTTCTTCTAGCCTTAGCTCACATCGCATTTCTATTGTGTGTAGCATCAGATACGTGAACCAGTGGTTTGATCTGTTCTGCTGTTGTACTCTTTTGTTTGGAGTGTGCTTATCTGCAATGGAATTAAAAACCCTAGTGAAATGCTCTAGCGGCAGCTCTGCTTCAAGGAAAGCAGAGCTGCAATCCAGGTTAGTACGATAAAGGTTGTATAAGAAAGCATGTTTTTTTAAAGTTTCTTTAAACGTTTTTAGTGATAGTGCAAGGTTTGGCCCTCTGGATTCTAACATCTCTGATACATGCAATGGGGAAATGGTCACTAAAATCTAGTGAAAACACACCACTGGTCATATATGTATCAGGTGCGTTTGTTAAAATATAATCAATCAACATAGACTTTGTACATACCTTACTATTAAACCTGGTTGGCTTAATGAATAACTGTGCAAGATTTAGCTATGTACAGAACTCTTGTATACTATCTGAGTCCTTTGTTTCCCATACCAACTTAAAATCTCTGAAGATAATCACCTCAGATTATATGAAATGGCCTAAAAATCAGTTAGCTGGTTTGACATACTGTTCTCAGCAGCGGGTAGACAATATACACCAACAATTGTAATATTACAGTTGTTTCCAAATTTAAGACCCAACGCTATCAGCTCAAATTGCTTAGGAATTGAAATACACTTTGGCAGAGACCAATTTTTGTAAAAATGGCAATACCACCACCTTAACCTATCCTATGTGCCCCAAATGCATTGTATCCAATAAGCTCAATATCAGCATTGTTAGTCTTATTGGATAACTACATCTCAGATAACATGAAGATGTCTGGATTTTGCTGTGATACTAAAATCTTAATGAAATCCAATTTAGACTAAAGGTACCATATATTTAGGTGCAAAAATCCAAGCCCATTAAAACTTGTGGGTAATCAATACATACAGGATCACTCAAAGCAGGTTTACATTCCAAGTTTGGACATTGTATGGCAGTTGTAGTTAGATTACTGGAACCAGTCCCATTTGGCGAACAGTTAGACCTTGTGTGAGGCTGATACTTACAATGTCACAGCAGTATAGAGTGGCAGAATAACACTGTGACTAACCAAAACAATTCAAAACGTTGACAGACTCAGTGAGCACGGCTTTTTTGTCGAGAGTTCCCCGCAGGCAGACACGACTCTTGAGAGAAGACAGGATATGTGCACACTGCCCACATAATGAGGTGGAAACGGAGCTGCACTTCCTTACCTCCTGTCAAATGTATGACCACATTAGAGACACATTTCCCTCAGATCATACAGATCCACAAAGAATTTGAAATCAAATAAAACATTTATACACTCTCGTATCTGTTAGAAATCACAGCAGCAAGATGTGTGACTTGTTGCCATGAGAAAGAGCAGTCAGTGACGCACAAACATCATGTAAACATAACCAATATTTATTTATTTATATTTACTTATTATTTTCATGTCATTCAAAATTTGCATGGAATTACTATGCTATACATAGCTAATAAAATTACATTTGAAAAGCCATTATCCTTTTATTTTTTTTCCTGTCTGTAATATCTATGTAGACATTCTGGTTTTTGTGTCCTGGGGTGGTCCGAGTGTACAATGGTCCAAGTGTTTAAGTGTACATTAGAATGTGCCCTCTGGGTGAGGGTGTATCTCCTGTGTTCTCATTGTCTCCTGCGCCCCGCGGCTGTGCCCACTAATCCAATAGAGGAAGGTGATCTTGTCTCCTCCTCTGACACTCTCCCTCAGTCTTCCTCAATTACATCCAGAGCAGGAAGCACATTTGCATTGTATTACTGCTTCAGCTTGCATCATCCCATCTATCTCCACGACAACCGTGCATAGCGCACCCCGAGATCACATTTAATCTGCAGCTCCAGCCGCGCTGCACTGCCAGGCGTTGACCTGGTTAACTTATACCGCTGCATATTTATTTAGCGTTATATATGTTTAATAATGCAACGCGTGAGAGCGGGTGTGGCGGCGTCAGCAGGTGTGCAGCGCTCGACAGGAGGCTCGGGTTAAGAGACAGCAGGATCCGGAATCTTCTCGACCCACCCTCCCTCCATCCCACCCCCTGCTGTGAGTTAGTTCAGTGAACACCGGGCAAGGCGTATTTGTGCGTGTTTTTATTAAGAAATGTGTCAATGTCTGTTTGAAGTATTAGTGATGAAATATGGGGATTCAACATTCAGATGTCAGGCCAGCCTCAGATATATGGTAGTGGGTCTGCTCACAATTTTTCATGCGCAAATGCTTGGTTGCGCTCTCTTTCAGCCTGTTGCCTTACAATTGTACTGTACGTTGAATTAACTTTAGTTCTTTGTGTTTTGACAGTGTGTGTTTTGTCCAACCATTGTGATGCTGCTACTCTGGAAAGCCATTAAATATGCAGCACAGTGAGGGAGCACGTCTCAGAATACATCTCCACCACTACCTCTTAACACACACATATGTATATGTATTGATATACATATAGTGCCTCCAGAAAATCTAGACGTCTTCTCTTTCTGTACATTTTGTCATGTTATAGACTGAATTTATGATTAATAAATGTATTTTTGCAATCAATCTACACACCATAAACCATAATGACACAGCAAAAACATGTTTTTAGACATTTTTTGAAAAGGAAACTGTCGTTAGACATTCACTATCTTGTCCCGAAGCCACTCCAGTGTTGTCTTGGCTGTGTGTTTTGAGTCACTGTCATGCAGAAAGTTGAATCTTTGCTCCAGTCTAACGTCCTTTGCTCTCTGGATCAGGTTTTCTTCAAGAACCTCTCTGTATTTTGCTTGATTCATCCCTGCCGCTGAGAAACATTCCCATAACATGATGTTCCCATCACTATGCTTTAACATAGAGATTGTTTTAGCCAGGTGATGAGCGGTACCTTGTTTTCGCCAGACATAGCGAAAACAAGCTAACTATTGGCATACACGCCTAAAAGCTAGATTTTGGTCTTATCAGACCAGACAATCTTTTTCCTTATTCTCTTAGTCCTTCAGGAGTGGCTTTTGTCTAGCCACTCTACCATAAAGGCTTGATTGATGGTGCTACAGAAATGGTTGACCTTCTGGCAGGTTCTCCCATATCTGTAGAGAAACACTGATCAAAGTTTCCCGGATGCCCCTGAGCCCTATTTGGAGTGTCAAGTGTCTGAATACCTACAGCATGTACATTCATATATTTCAGTTTCATTTTCAATACATTGGCACATTTTTTGCTTTGTCAAGGGGTATTGGGTGAAGATTGATGGCAAAAAATATATATTTAATATATATTAGCCAATAACACAACAAAATGTGAAGAAAGTGAAGAGGTCTGAATACTTGGGGCATGGTATATATATAAATGCACACACACACACACACACACACACACACACACACACACACACACACACACACACACACACACACACACACACACACACACACACACA
>JACXGI010013584.1:0-20529 GCA_016801175.1 Esox masquinongy | reverse complement strand
TCCTCTCTCCCTCCGTCCTCTCTCTCCCTCTGTCCTCTCTCTCCCTCTGTCCTCTCCCTCTGTCCTCTCTCTCCCTCCATCCTCTCTCCCTATAACCTCTTGCCCTCTGTCCTCTCTCCCTCCCTCCGAATTTGGGTCAAGGCAGGCGAGGGTAGTGGGAAAAGCCTAAGGCATATCTGCCAGGCAAATGATCTGATAAAATGATTGAAGTGTGTTTTTCACTCACTAGAGGAGGGGGCACAAGGGCTGCGGGTGGGACGTTGGGATTTGGGAAGGTGTGTGTGTGTGTGTGTGAGCGTGTGTGTGTGTATATGTGTAAGTATGGGGGGGTTTGGTGTGAATGTACGTGAGGAAGGGTTAGGTTAGCCACCCACCAGGAAGCCTGCTGGAGAAGGGGATGAAAGGTGGGGATGAGAGCCACTTTAGGACGATGGGAGAGGTGTGAATTAGACACCTAGTCCGTCACCTGGTTAACAGCACCTGGCTTGACATGTATGTTCTAATGGAGCACGGTCTGGCAACACGCCTCACACAGCAACTTCCTGTCGCTACAGTCAGACAATGCAGCCGGCGCAGTGTTCTATATGCGTTAGCTTTGTCGGCAGGAGAGGTTTTGCGTCATCTGTTGTCATGCATGTCTGGAACTATGTCTATATTATCAACAGTGTATTCATCTACATCTACATTAGGAAAGAAGCAGCCTTCCAGACGCCCCCTGGTGACTGGATTGCCCCCCCCCCACACACACACACACGTCAGACTCTTCTATTCACACTCTGCTGTGGTCGGTATTGGTTAAGAGGAAACTTTGGCAGCAATTGCATCCATTACTTTTTTTAAGGAAGTCTCTACCCGCTTTGCACATCTGGACACAGCAATTTGTTTTACCATTCTTCTATGCAAAATTGTTCATGCTCAAGTTGGATGGGACCTTTAAACAGCAATTTGAAATCTTTTCATCTCAGTTGGGTTGAGGTCCGGGCCTCGACTGGGCCAGTCCAGAACATTGACCTTTGCGGCTCTTGTTGTATGTTTGGGGTCAGTCAATATGTTTTCATCTGATTGTCAATCACTTGTGAAATCGGCTACCCTGCCACTCACATTTGACCACTAAAATTATTCTGGCATCTGAACAGTGCACCATTGAGACCCATACAATTTCCAATTTAATGGAGCTGAACTGATACGTAGGGAACGACTGGTGCTCTTGTGATAAACTTGCCTAAACTTCATCCAAGGCTAAAGGGAACCAAAGAATGATTTAAAAATAATACCTAATATTTCTATATACATTTTATAATAGTCTGTTGATCAGCTGATTTGTTTTTAATTACACTGACCACACACCACATTGTGTAATTACATTGTGCCTTATTCATCACACCGTATATAACCTATATTGCTTCATCATAACAATTATCAGAGCTAAAGGGTCAAAAAGGTGTTACCAGGCGGCTTGTGGTGAAAGCGTTTAAAGCATAAGTCATGTAGCATTTAATGAACGCTATGCGACATATTCAAGGGAAGGGGGCGACAGAGAGAGGCAAGTGTGAGTATTACGCCGTCAAGTACAATAACATTGTTTGGGGGTCCGCGTTAGCTATTGCAAGGTGTCGACAGATATGCAAACAGCCAGGCTGAGTGTTAATAACGGAGGGAGAGGGAGAAAGAGAGAAAGAGAGACGTAAGAGTACTAGGTGTTGATTGCACTTTGCTGTGGGCTGTGGATAGCAGCTGAACTCTAGTCAACTCCAGTGACAGCTAGCCTTTATTCTGAGGTGCTTATTCTCACCATGAAAGAGGTTATGCTATCATCGCTACAGTGAGAGCAGTACTGCTGTTAGCCTTCTGGCTGCTGGGGAAATAGAAACAAAGAACAGAGGGGCATTTGGAAAGACGGAAAGAGACCCTGTTACCAGTCTTTCTGATCAGCACTCTTCTCTCCATCATTCCTTTCCTTGATGCTGTATGTCCCTATCTCTTTTTACCGTCCCCTTTTCTCCTCTCTGTTTCTGGCTTCATCCACCTCTCTCTTTCTCTCCATCTCCCCATCTCTCCACACTCCTCCTCTGGCTCCTTTCTTGTCCTCCCTCACCTGTCATCAGTGTTGCCGTGGTGACAGCAGACAGATGTTAGCCTTTACAGAGATCACATCACTGGCTGGGAGCGAGTGCATCACCAGTCAGACACGGGGACAAGGATAGGACACTAACCCACACACGCAAACACACACTTACACACACACACCAGAGAAAAAAGGCAGGGACACGGGGAGGACAATTGCAAACGCGCACACACACACACACACACACACACACACACATGCACACACTAGCTTTAACGCACACACACCAGTACTGACACTGGACGTCCACGAGTCGAGATCCAAGTGCGTTGTCTTCAGAGCAACATCAGCAAGCGGGGCTGAACCTGCTCGTGCAGTGTGTCTGAGACACGCCTCAATGAGGGGGACGTTACAAACACCCACGGTCACCCGCTGTTCCGGAAATACTCCACGGGCAGGACGACGGCCAATGGGAAGCACCGATCGATCACCAAATCAAGCAGTGTTTTGATTCCCTCTGCGGCGGCCCTCAGAAAACAGTTGCACTGCGCTGCACACGTGAAATCTAACTGCGTCTAGACACACTACCCCCCCCATCATATCTCCTTACCTTATATGCTTATAAATGATGCGTGTCTGTATGTACTGTATCACTGCTCGTTGTATATAATTGTTTGTCAACTTTTGTTGTCTTATGTTTTTTCTGTATGACGTCCCGATTTGTGGTCTACCATGGTGCCAATCCTGAGCACATCAGTATAGTCAGAGAATGAAGACGGTCATGATTCTGCCACACACACATACACACATACAAATGCATACACATACATATGCACGCATGTACACTAATCATTTAGCTGATGCTCTTAACATGAGCAAGTCGCATATATTGTTATAATTGGAAATGTGTGGTACTTTACATGTAATTTTTGTCTGTTTGTTACCGATGGGGGGAGGGGTGCTCAGGCGATGGATGATCCAATTGGATGCTGTGATGATTAGGTGGCTAGATTAGAAATGAAGCAAAGACACCTGGGGTTTACATCCCTACTCTTACTACTCACCGGTTTAACTTCCTGTCTGACAAGCAGCACACTACGCAGACCAGTGTCCCATTTCACTACCCTGGGCCATTGGGATTTCATCTTTAGACCAGAGGGAAGAATAACCCCTACTGGCCCTCCAACACCACTTTCCTGACACGGAAACACAAACAGAAACGCACAAAAACAGACAGACAGACACTGTCAACACTCACTGTCCTCATATTAAAACTGATCCCATATCAAAACAATAACCTTATTGACCCCTCCATAGGGCTCAACCGAGACCAGAATAATCTGGAAATTACCATTCACAGTAGTCTGCTGTCGTGTTAAACCGGGAGACAATATATATATCAAAATATCACAGTGGGTCTGTCATCATCGTGGCCATCATTCCATCAGAGAGATTTGCATACGTGTGATCTATTAAAACCAATTCACCCCCCCCGCTAAGCCCACTATCATAATGCATATGAATCAGATGGGGGGGGGCATCAACCAGCACCAACTGATTTATAACCAAGTGTCTGGACCCGGCCGGGGGAAGGAGACTGAAGCGCCGTTGTCTAGACAGCATTTGTGGCCCTGGTCCGGTGCATGATTGTCTTATGCAAATGAGGCTAGGGTGACATCCCAGCAAGCCTCATAACAGTACATGTGGGTCATGTGACCAGGGAGATGCGCCACGGCTCCGAGGTGACAGTTGATAGCTCTCTTTTTATTAGCGTGTGTGTGTGTGTGTGTGTGTGTGTGTGTGTCTGTCTGTGTCTGTACATGTGAACCGTTGTTCAGCAGCATCGACGGCTTCACTTTCATCGCCCAGTTGTAGGACGGGGCGTATTGCGTTAGGGTGCGCCCCGCGGACACGTCGAGGTGCAGCACGCGCGCTGCCTCCCAGTGACCTCGATGCCGGTCATCTAAATCAACCCCCGCGGTATTTTCGGCCTCGAAGGCGGCCGTGGAATATATCCAAGGTGAAACCCACAGAATGTTTTCAAAGCGTAAGGTCAGCGGGCGAAATCATTCCATATCCATTAGGTAAAACGCTAGCATCGGCCGTAGCCCATTTGTCCGTGTGAAATCAGGACACTGCGAGGTCACTGACCCACAGGAAGCACGGCGACGCCTTCAAGACCTTCGCACACCTTGAAGGGCAGCGGGAACATTCCTCCGGGCTGTCTTTCCAAATGCCCCTTTACTTCTGGTGAGCAGGCAGGGGGGTGGCAGGGAGTTGAGGAGATGAATTGGGGACGGAGGACCAGCGACGGCGGGGGGGTGGGGGGAGGGGGCGACTGTCTTGACAACCCAGGGCATGAATCGCGTAAATGGATTTCAAAGCAGATGACCTGCTGGCTGATCTCATGATCTGTGCCTCGCAGTCGTTCGCTCACCAAACAAGCTCTCCCTTCTTTCTCCCCCAAACAACCCCCCTTCTCTCTCTCTCTCAAAGGGCTTGAGGAACCCCCCCCCCTCGCTCTCTCACATGACACAGCCCAGGGCATTATCATAGGATATGTCCAGAGGTCCATACTGACCTTTGACCCTAGCTGTCTGGGAGAGAGGGGGCCCAGTGCTCTGGCTGAACACAAAGAGCGAGGGAGAGACGGGGGGGGGGCAGAGGAGTGTGGAGAGGAGGTGGGAGAGGGGGCCTAGCGAAGCAGCATTGTGAGGAGAGGCCCCGTGACTGACAGGTCATTTTTCACCCTTTTTTTTATGCAGCAATTTTATCTGGCAAAGTAACGCCTTGGCAACCCTGAAAGTGCAGATTCGATGTACCAGGAGCCATTTTATAGTGTTAAGGGGATGACCCAAGGCCATCTTATTCCGCTGAAAGTATTCCGTGGTTGGCCAGCGGGTAAGTCAGGAAGACATTTGCTCTCATTCAAATTCCTTGTGAATACACTGCGTAGCTCCATTATCAAAACCCTGATTAAATAACGAAACAAAACGTCCAAGCATTTATATGGATTCCTGCTACCGTAACTGTAAAGTAGGTTGTGTTTATGTGTTTGTTTCTGGGAAGTGTCTGTGTCTGTGCGCTCGTGCGTGTGTGTGTGTGCGTGTGTGTGCGCGCGCGCGCGTGTGTGTGTGTGTGTGTGTGTTTGTAAACACTAACTTCTAAACAGACCCAGTCTCTCCCTCCAGCCGCCGCTCTGCTTCCCCTTGTGTTATCTGGCGGAGAATCAAAGCAGGGTGAGAAGACACCATCCAAGTTTTAAATTGAATTTCATGCCGGATTAGTGGAGCTCATCTGAATTGCATGTGAGTCACCCTAATGGTGGGCTCATTTTCTCACTCCTGGGGATCGGCTGGGAGATCACACTGTATGTGCGTGTTTTTTGCGCGCTTCTCTGTGTGTATGTGTGTGTGTTTGATTGGCTAGAAGATTGCCCTGTGTGCGTGTGTGTGTTTGTCTACATCAATTAGAACAATCAGCCCGTTGACACGTAGCAGAGGGTCGGGCATATCAAATAAACCTCGTTGTCATCTCGGCCTGTCCGTGGAGTGTTACCCCTGGCGCGGCACGAGGACCGAAAAGAAACATTCTGTCTGATTAAAACGTTATCGTGTCGCGTATCACGGGTCGCCACATTTGTCCCGTTACTGCCCGTTCCAACCAATGGACTATTTGGTAACGCGCAGTCGCGTTCCGCCGTGACAGACGTAGCTCCATTCCGAAGAATTATCGCAACATAAACAGACACACAGATAAAGACGTTCAGTCTCTACCGGAGGGGATCCCCCCACCCACCCCCACCCCCACCCAGTCATCCCTCCTTACCCAGCCCAAGGTCTGGCGAGGTTGCCGTGCCCAGGCAGTCTGTCCTCAGCCACGTGTTTCCTCCTCACCGCCAACCCATGCCGAGGCAGGCCAACGGGAGGCAGCGGGGCCTGGAGGTCCGTACGGGGGTGGGTGGGCAGCGGCGTGGGGGTGGACTGGAGGCGCGCAGACCTCCCTCACCTCCCTCCCTGGTGACCCCGGCCTGAATGACATGGATGAATAACAGGGACGAGGTACAGCCTGACCTGCCGTTGACCTCACTGCTGCTCCGGCCGTGGGGAACGCGCGTGCGTGCATGCATGCGTGTGTGTGTGTGTGTGTGTGTGTGAGAGAGAGAGAGAGCAAGCAGGAGCGTGTCTGTGTAATATTCAGGTATTTCTGCCTGTGTGTGTGTGCGCGCGTGCGTGCCTGTGAATTCATTTGTTCATGCGCGTGTGTCCGTGTGTCATTTCAGAGTGCATGTGTGCGTGACAAGCCGGGTAATATAAACAAAGTGCTCTCCTTGTCAATGGCCAGGCTCCGAGGCTGGGTTATGTCCCGGACAGGGATGACATCTAGAAAAGTAACATGGCTGAGGCATGTCAGTGTGAGCATGTGTGTGTGCGTTTGTATGTGTGCGCGTTTGTGTTTCTGTG
This sequence comes from Esox masquinongy, assembly GCA_016801175.1. Taxonomy (NCBI): domain Eukaryota; kingdom Metazoa; phylum Chordata; class Actinopteri; order Esociformes; family Esocidae; genus Esox; species Esox masquinongy. The sequence continues at coordinate 14,001 of JACXGI010013584.1, read as the reverse complement.
TGTTGCTACTTAAAAAGCTATTGCTGAGGAATGAGCAGGATAAAAATGGCGTCTAGGCAACAACTGGATGACCCCAGACAGACAATGAGGCCTCAGTGAGACTGTCTCTGAAATAAAAAACAAGCTGGTGTCTCCTTAGTTCACCAGCAGGCAACACAGTTGTTGTATGCTAGGTCAGCTACTTACAAGGCACCAGAAAAGTTGTACTATCAAGTATAATTATTTAATTATACACAGACATGCGGATAGCATTTAAGATACGTAAGATGATGGCGACCAAACGGTTAGCATACGGCTATCATATGGTTAGCATACGGTTAGCAAACGGCAAGTATATGGTTAGCGTACGGTAATGTCTTGATTCGCGGGGCACACACGCACAGTGTATCAGCAGAGGTGGAAAAAGTACAAAGTAAAAGTACTCTGCTGTGTTCACCAGTTTTGGGAAGTTCCTAAGTTAGAGCAAAATGACCAGAGAAACAGAGCTCATAACTAACCAGTGACAATATTTGGACATTTACACTGTTCGTTTTTATTTAATTGATCCCTGGTAAGTTTTGAACTCCCTTTACCTGGTTACTTATTTCGTAATTTGATACTTCCCTAAAATGGTGAACACAGCCGAACCCAGTTGAGTCCTTGTACTTAGTACTTTTTCCACCTCTGTGTATCAGTACAGCAGAATATCTGGATGCAGAGAGATTCAACATAAACACAGAAACAAATAACATTTTCTGTCAATTGGTTGCCCCTGAGACAGTGATGAACGTCCCCGCGCAGAGTGACAGGCGCCAGGTGATGTAGTGACACCGGCAATGCTGTTATGCAAATGCCCGGCGATCCGTCTTGGCACGGAGACGGCTCAGTTAGGCAACAGAAATGCAGCATATTGGCGTCGCCCGTTGCCAAGTGTCTCGTGGTGCCCTCTTACCCGGCCCTCCCGTTACACGCCTGGCAGCGCGGCGCCCGCCGGGGGGGCGGTGGGGGGTGTGGTGGTGCCGACGGACGCCTCCAACATATGCGGCAACACCTGATTGCCGAGCCCGCGATGGCCCTGTCAGTACTCGAGCACATGCATACACGTATACAAACACACACACTTTAACAGAGGAGGGGAGAGCTTCATTTCCAACTCATTCCGTGTGTTTGTGTGCGCGTGTGTGTGTACGCGTGTACCCGTGTCTGTGTGCATGTGCGCCCCTGCCAGTGTTGGCTGCCGATGCCAGTCGCCCGCAGTGCTCCTCACTCTGCCACGCTGTGCCAGCCCACGGAGATGACGCCCTCAATTCGCCCCAGTGTCACCGGCTGAGGGTCGGTAGCGTGCTGCCATCACTTAGTCCTCGCCGACTCTAGCCGCCTCCCAAACCGTCCCCTGCCAAGTGTGCTACAGAGCCCATATGGCTTGGGTCAATAGAGGTACACTACATAGGGAATAGAGTACCATTTGGAAACGCTGTCCCTGTCACACAAGAGGGGGTACAGCATGGTGGTGGCAGGTGGTTTTAACTCCCTGCCGTTGTCTGGAATCGTTGAAGATTGACTGATTGGCGTCGGCCGAGAGAGGAGCGTTGATGGATGGTTGGCGGGACGGCGGTTTGGATGGCTACCGAGCTGGCGTACGAAATCACGCCGCGGAGGCAGTTAAGCTGCGCAAAAAAAAGTCAGACCTTTTCTTGCCGCGGTCACGTCCCCGGCCCGTACACACGCCTGCCTCGCCTGTGCGCGTTCTCGCGCCCCTTCTTAAAGCACAGCGTCGTTATGAGCCCCGGAGTGGGGGATATGGCGAGGGGCCCGACGTGAGCGTCATCTGTTCCCTGTTTCACTGGAGACCACGGCTAGTCCGCTAAACCCTCCATGACCCTCCAGGTGTCCCCCCTTTTAAGTGCGCCCGCTCCCCCACACCACAACCACCTCCATTCCCTTTAGAGCCTCTCTAGCCGACAGTCTGTGACCCCGGTGACCTCCAGCCCTCGGGAACCCTGGGTAGTGGAGCGGCGGCCCCGTCGTTACAGGTCGGGGTCACTAATAGAGAGCCTGGAAGCTCGGAGACGTCTTTGTGGGTCACGCATAGAACCTCTCTAGCCCTGTCATCACCCTAACCCAGGCTATTCAAATCAAAACGGGAGCTTGTAATTGTGAACTCCTCCCACCTCCTCCTCCGTGTCCCAGCCCTGCTCTCCTTCACTCTTAGACCAAAGAGGAGCTGCCGTATGGGGCTAAAGGCTCCTAATGTGTTCTTGCATTCAGAGAGAGACAGCAAAGGGAGACCACGGGGATTTTTTCCGACTCCTGTTTACGTGACTTCCTCCACCGGCCTGGAGTCTCCCTCACCTGCTCTCTCTCTCTCTCTTCTTTTGTACTGAGATTTGAATGCATTTTCCTGGTTGATGATTACCCCACACGCGCATAAGACTTGCATGCGTGTGCACGCGCACACACACACAGACAGACACTCACTGGTATACACACGCAGTCCAAGTTCAGCCCGGGTTGTCTCCCTGCCCTCCTCATTCAAAGAGAAGCTCCACATGATCCCACATGTGGATATGAGCTGTTCTTCCTCCTCTGCCACAGGAAGAAGGAAGACTATGCCGGGTTCTAAATTAGACTAGCTTTATGTCAAATACTAACACATAGCTGGATGTTATTGGGATTTGTAAAGACTAGCTAGATTGATCGAATTGGTCGGTATCGTACAGTTTAACACTCATTTGTAGACTGTATTGATGGACAAGGAGTAGGGATTGAAGGGTTTTTAGGAGAATCTATTTCATGCAGTCATTAATTCACTTCCTTCTAAACCTATTTTTTTTTCACAATGGGTCAGAAATAGAATAGCCTTTATTCAGTAAGCACATTTACATTTACTCAAGGTGCTTCATATTTCATGCTTTACAAAAAGAAACCACAGAGAATATTTGAAACAGAAACTATAGTATTTACAGTGCAAAACAGTGATTTAAATGGATGTATTTATTCTAACTAAGCATTTAGAGCTAATTTAGCTACAGTGCTAATTACATGGCACGGTGCTCTGCCTATACTGTAAAAAAAATGTGTTAATTTATAGAAGTCGATCTCTGGTATTATAGTGTCCTCATTTAGTCATGGCAGACACTTCTCTTTGTATTCTATACTCTTCAACGCCATAACTGAGGTCTCACCACTGCCCCAACTGGGTTCAATGTCTTGATGTCCAAAATAGGACCTGTGATTCAACAGCACATTACTCAGAAGGTCTGAAAGGTCTTCTTAGGCCGTCCGTTTCTGAGTTGATTTACTATAGGAAGCACATGTTCTGCTTATAACACCCTTCGAAGTGAGGATATTTTGAATCTCAAAGCACATTGGGTTGCTGCAGCATATCTGTGTGAATTTAATTACAAGCACTTAGAAGAGTCTCATGTCAGTTTTAGAGTATGGAGTTCATTTATTTCTGGATTGTGTTGGCTTGGCATACTGGAACTTCATTGGTCGAAGCCAGGGTTCAGCCAATCACTTGGCGGTCTCCAGGCAAACTTTGCCCAAACTATGCCCATGTTCCCTGAACAGAGATACCTAATTGTCCAGGAAGCATCTCAGAAAAAAACGGAAATTAAGCAAACAACAAACATATATGTTCGGTTTTGCAGACCCAGATTAAGCCTAGTCTAGGACTAAAACAACAAGCTCAATGGAGTTTTTTTTTTATTGAACTTGATTTTTTTGTCCTAGACAAGGCTTAATCCGTGTCTGCGAAACTGGCCCTTAATCGACAACAGAAATGTTATTTTAGTTACCAACAACTAAAAACGTAATGTTATGTTATAAATTACTATGCAACCAGAATAGACCCAACAGGCTAAAACATGATCGGCGAACTTCACCGAAGCGTAGACGGCAGAAAATTCGACATATCACAGAACTAACAGTTCAGCGTTATAAGACATTTAATTACACAGGTTAAATGTCACTATTTTTACATATTCTAAGGAGAATTCATTATCATCTTGGCCATTGATGGCTTGACTCTACTACACGGGCTAGGAAGAAGACAAAGCTTTGAGTATAATCACGGTGAACAATGCACGCTGGCAGACAGTCAGACACGTACTGTTCCGGGATACCGCTGTGGTCTGTGGGACTCATTATCTGGCCCCCTCTGTGGCCCCTGAAAATTAAAGAAGAGAGCAAAATGAATGGGTAAGTCAGGGGGCCTCGGGGCCCACAGTGAAGGAACGAGAGAATGAGGGGCGAGAATCGACATGCTAAACGACCCTGTAGGCTCCGCCTTCTCCTCATCTTTGACCTCTCAGCGGGGCTAGCTCCTTTGATTCCTCTCTCCTCCTTTTTCGTCGTTTGTCTCCCCCCCTCCGTCCTTGCATCGAGAGACCCCCTTCCTCGTACCACGCGGACGTTTCATCCTTTCTGCGTATCAAGCCCCTCCCCCACTTCCTTCGCTGCAATCTCTAATAAGGTGTCTTCTTTCTTTTTCCGTTTCCTCCTCTCGTCTCTCGCTTCTTCTCACGTCCATTCTCCCCTTCCTTTCTTTCCATCAGGCCTGCGCCGGTAATTGATGGGGTCTCACTGAAGGGTGGAGGTGTCATATGCATATCTGCCAAAAAAGGCCCTAATGCATATTCCGCCCCAGGCTGAGGAGGAGGAGAGGGTGACCCTGGGCAGGATGAGTGGCAGTGGCCGTCATGCGTAGCATCTCTAAAACAGAGCTGGCGGGAGGAGGACCAGGGTGAATGTCACTTTCAAGTGTCTCCTCGGCACTCTCCTCTAATGAGAGATGGGTTCTGCTCCCCGAGCCAGCCAGGGGCCTCCCACCTCCTCACATCCTCCCTCCCTTTCTCTCCTTCCTTCTCTACCACCTCCCTTCACCCCTCAAATCTCCAATCCTCCACGGACCTGATTTCTGAGACAACCGCTGTCAGTCCCTCTCTCTCTCTCTCTCTCTCTCTCTCTCTGTTTCTCTATCTTTCTCCACCTGCAACACGGGGGGCTCATTTTCCTCCACGAAGACGATAACAATCTGGAAATTAGTTACGGTGACTCCTCTGCGATGGCGTCCTCTTCCACCGCCCCAAGACCCACGACTGTCAGTCTATTTAAAACATCTCCCAGTCATCATATCCAACTATATAGGCAGCGATGACGCACCCCTCCCAACTCCCCTCTATCCCTCTCTGAGTTCTTCGCCAGCCAGACCTCGCCTCCTCAGTTCTCCCCTTCCATCCGTTCAGACTGAAGGGGAAGGTGAGGAGGATATATCTCCCCAGCGCCGAGACGCATCAGTCAGCCAACGTATCAATCCGCAACGGCTCCCGGACCTCGGATTTACATTTAAACTAAGAATTTATGGGTTGCCCGTGCCGAAACAAGGCGAAGCAGCAAAAATGTCCGCCACAGAGGAGAGATGCGGGGGGTGGGGGGGGGGGGGGGGGGGATTATTCAAGGCGGCGATTATTTTAGGACGGTCATTACGCATGCACACCTGATCAAAGGTGTCACCCGTGACTTCGCCCCGTCGGCCGTGATGGAGAGGCCCCAGGATAGAGAGTGCAGCTCCAGCTCCTTATTTTACCGGCTTGCATAAAGTGGAATCCTCCCAGGCATCAGAAGAGCCTACTAAAGCTAAATTAGGCCCCGGAATGTAGAAGGCAGAGAGAGGAGAGTCGTGTAGGAAGAAAGTTGCGGAGACAATGTATGCACAAGGGATTGAGATGAGGAATATTTGGTCGGATATGTTATCAATCATACAGATACTCAGCTGGACATCAGAAAACATTCAGTATTTCGGAGCATTTCTGTGGTTGTATTTGTTGGCCTGCTTGTTTAGAGTGGCTGAAAATACCAAAAACTGCTTCTTATAATGACATACAATGTCTCCTGTTACACAAAAAGATCAATTATCAAACCATTATTTACCAAGAAAGGTTGCTGTAGCCAAGGTTTCTGACTGAAGCTAAAAGCAGGGTTACGGTGTATTCAAAACCGAGGTCAACCCAAACATGTGGTCTTCATCTGCCTCCTCCATTTCCTCTCCTCTTCCTCTTCTCTTCTCCGCCCCTCCTCCTCTTCCCCTCGCCTCCGTTCATTATTATCTGGCCCCCAGGAACGACCTGATTTCAATTCAGCCGCCGCACTTTGTTCAATTGCCCTACATGAGGAGCTTCCCCTTCCTCACCGGGGACCCTGGTTAATACTCTACCACTACACTTATTTTATTTAATGCCCAAAACAGGAGATCATTTAAAAAAATCTAGGGCAACTAATCATTAGAATTTTCATTTCAATTTTCATTCACTTTATCCATCACTTTCATATTTATATAATGCAGCAGCATCTTGAGTTTAACACGTATTTAACGCGTTGAGCGAGTCATCGGTGTCAAAAAAATTGTTTCAGTCCGTTGATTAGCCTTTAGTGATTAGAGCCCTGTGTGCCCTCAAGAGCCCACAGCTGTAGCTCTTAAGTCCCTACCGGGATGTCCTGTAAAAGCCAGCGTGGTGATATTATAATTTCTCCTAAACTTACTCCTCTACAGGTCCTCAACCGCAACACTACCAAGTGCAACTCTTCAGAACAAATGTATCTTTCCGAAGTATTATCAGTGTGTCAATATGATGCCAGACTAGTCCCCAACACAAGCATTAGGTTGTATGCAAAACAGAAACAAAACTTCCACATGAATGCCCAGACCCAGGGTTTCCCAGCAGAACATTGCCCAGAGCATCACACTCCCTCCACCGGCTTGTCGTCTTCACACAGTGCATCCTGGTGCCATCTCTTCCCCAGGTACAAGGCCGTCCAAGTGATGTAAAAGAAAATGGTACTCATCGGACCAGGCGACCTTCTTCCGCTGCTCCAATGTCCAGTTCCGAGGCTCACATGTCCATTGGAGAAGCTTTTGACGGTGGTCACAGGGGTGATCATGGGCACTCTGACCTGTCTGTGGCTACGCAGCCCCGTACACAGCAGGGTGTGATTCATTGTGTGTCGTGACACATTTCTCCCGTAACCATCGTTTACATTTTCTGCAAATTGTGCCACAGTAGACTTCTGTTGCTTCAAAGTCACTCAGGTCCTTACTGCTGCCCATTTCTCCTGCATCCAACACGTTGACTACGAGAACTGATTGTTCGCTTACCATCTAATTTACCCAGACCTTGGTATATGCCCTTGTTTGAAGATGATCAATGTTATTTTCTTCAAGTGAGTGGTCATAATATTTTTGGCTCATCAGTGTATATCCTCCATTCTTTCAAATGTATTGGTTATTGAATTCTGACTTCTGAGTCAGATCGAGAGATTGTAAATTTGAGGGTTGCCAAATCGTTCACTACATAGTAGTGAAAGAAACTAATTTATCCTATAGATATTTCGGTAGCTAAATCCTGAAGTGTAGAGTGTTCAAGTTCATCTATATCCATTTCAGACAAAATCTTTCTTCTATCTCATTTGTCTGACAGCAGCACATTTCCAGAGTCCCTGACGGCGAAACAGTTGTCTGGCTGTGGACTGGTCTCATCCCCACACAAATCTGAACTATTCTCTAACATCCAGACCTCTGAGAGAGACAGTCTTGTAACCATGTCCCTGCCAGACCGAGCGTCAAAAAGCACAGGGGGCTTTATAGCAGCTCTCTGGCCAAGGCTGTGATCCCCTTTCCCCTGAGACCCATTTACACGCATTAAAGAACTGGAGCAAGTTCAACACAGCTTGGCTCAATATCAGTGTTTTAGTGCGCACTCTTTTCCCCCCTCAATCTCTCATACTGGCCTTTCATGTAAACGCTCTTTATTAGGATGGAAATAGATGAGACTCACTCTTTGAATCCAACTCAAATGTCTGTCTTCTGATACACTTTTTCCTGGCAGGCCGGTCCTCCAGGCTCTTCTGCCAGCTGATCCCAAGCTGACGAGTCGGCTTTTATATTTCGGATGAGGGAAAAGTTGATTTTTGCCGCCATAGAAAAGCACCCGCGTCATGCGCGCACTCAGGCCAACACACAGACATAAACACGCACAGAAGCCTCAGCCTTTCAGAAAAATATACTTCCCAAAGTTTGCTGTTAATAGATTTAACTACCCTGCTTACTAATAAAAAAAATAAAGAGATTCTTCTCAGGACTAAAAAGTAGTATAAGATTAACATATCAACATGTCTGATTCTTCAGTTGACCAGGGTGTTTCTAAGGCAATTGTAAAGTTGTATAATAATCAAATATCCATCTACGGACAAAGTAACACACTGGAGACATGGTTAAAGGTAATAGCACATCATTTTTTTCCTCAGCAATGCTATCCCAAGCATGCTCACAATATTCTTGCAGTTGGTTTACTTGCAAGCGCAAGTGAAATCCACCTATTACCATTTTTGGAGGGGGGGGGTGCAGTGTAGCAATGTGTCACATGCAGAGACTGACAGCAGTTGAAGTACAACCAGATCACTGTGGACCTCTCTCGTGCGTATACTGCTCCATTGACCTCAGGGTGACATTCGCCTAGTTCTGAATACTCATGATTGGAATTTTTTATTAGCAGTATTTAGCATTGTTACCATGACAACCCCCTGTCAGATCATCTTCATAAACTCTGGAATGACGGAACAAAAGGCGCCATCAAAGTTACCCGTCCTTTCATCACCACACATCACATACATGGGAAAGAGTCCTCCACTGTGGCTACAGATAGGGATCAGGGATCGGTAATCCGCCGTGTATGGACTTACCAATGTTGTGGATTTGATTGGTCCCGGACATGACGTCTCAACAGGCACCGCGGAGAACAATGTCGTGGAGAAGCTGTTAATTTCCAACATGGCCGCGTCGCTTGTCATCCCAATTAAAACCGGCACAGGGTTGGCCTGGTGACAATAGTCGGAGCGCGGCTGTTGTCACGGTGAACGCTGACATGCCCGTGTCCCCCAGATAGGGTTGGGATGAGGGGATAGGTCACGTGAAGCATTACATGAAACTATGTCACAAGTTGTTGCGTGTGTGTGCGTGTGTGTGTGTGTGTGTGTGGACTGTGCTTGGGTAGTCTGGCAGGTGGGTATTGGCGAGTGTGTGTACGTGCATGCGTGTGTGTCAGTGTTTGGTGGGCGGGTTTGAGCCGGGGAGCTTGGTATGAGGACGCAGCGGTGGCGGCGCCATTGAGGCTAAACCTCGGTGACATCAAGAAATGCCCGCAGGCCTACTCAAACCTCGGCCCTCACGCAAGATGAAGCAGACAGTCCTGCAGCCCCGAAGACGCCAAGAGCAGGAAGCAAGACGGACATTATTTTAGATTGTGGGTGAAGAGAGAGAGGGAGAGAATGGGAGAGGAAGAGAGAAAGATGGGGGGTTGATGGAAAGAGAGCGAGAGAGAGAGGTGGGGGGGTGGACAGAGCAGGGTTTTTCTGAGGTGAAGTGGTTGAGACGTGTGTGACATTAGGACATTGGGGTGCGTGGTGGGAGTGGTGTCATTGGTCCATATGATTTGCGTCCATCGTCCCCACCGCGAGGTAACACGTTGTAACAGAGGCAAGAATGGTCAGTGCATGTCGGTGGCCTTTCCGTCAGGCGATCCAATGGCATGTCAAAACATTTATAGGCACTGGTGCTGAAACGTCGCATATGACAAGGTAACTTGACAGAAACATTTGCATTTTGAGTTCAACCGTTTGACCACAATTTAGCTTTACTGAGATTTTCATATATATATATATATCCTGTTTTTTTAATTAATATTATTACTTCTTAAAAAAATTAAACCCCCAAGTGTTAAAATATAACAAGAACTTTAAATTATTATACTGGCCAGATTAAATATCAATATTTACTGTACGTTAGTATTTTGCCACAACAACAAAAAAGCACCTCCATGAAAATACATCCCTGTGCAGTGTAACCATATGATCACAAACATTTATGAATTCAGTGACTGTAGGCAGATGAAGTTAAGCAGAGTCCTTCACTGCCACGTAAAGTAAACAAAGACATTCAGTGAAGAAATGCCAGTGTGTCATGGACCTCAAACGCCCCCCCCCCCAGACCAAGAAAATGGAACTTGACAAGAACCAGACCCAGGTTCAAATCTTGGCTGGGGCCATGATGCATTCTTCTCCGTCCCACAGCATAAATGTGTTGAGATGCGGTTGACATTCTAATTCTTCTCAAGAAATACACCAGTGAAAATGAGCATCATAGAAAAAGACCTCTGTGACTAATTATGACTTATATTTAATCACTCATTAATTAACAAACTTGTGTTATTCGAAATGTGGGATATATTTGTAAAATGTATCCTGTTTTTCAGTGTGGATTCCTTCATAGTCTGCCAATGGTCTTCTTAGCCCCACAGTGTTTAGTAACAGGACAGCTTTAGATATGCTTGCTTGTGGGATTAAATTAGTTTCCCTCGCCCCCTCCCTCCCACCACCAATATCAAGGCCTCCTTCTCCCTTGCCCAACTCACCCGTCTCTGTTCACAGGCCAGCAGTAGTTAATGATCCTTATTGACCGGCCCAATGCTAGGATAAATAGGGTTCACTAGCGAATCTGCCTCAGGTCACACAGTTAGCTAACACTAAGATCATCTCTCACAGGGTTCAAAAAAAGAAAACATTTTAAACTGTCATGGGAGAACTCTGTGCTGTTCCGTCTTTTCAAGGATTAATGCTTTGTTCTCTAAACTCTACGAGCAAATCAATAAAATGGCGAAACGCCAGACATCTTTATCCTCCACAATAGTCTCGATTGTATCTCAAAGGAAAAAGGAAGAGCGCTAGAGCCCCCCTCTATATTTCCCATCCTGCTGCTATCTCTAGCGTTCTGGGGCTGTTATGATTTGATATTTCTCCTAATCTTTTCTAATTCAGGTTGAGTCTTTGCGAGGTGGGGTCGTCAAATTGCTAAACCCATTTCTGTTTTCTTTAACATATGCCACCTTAGGGTGAACTCAGATCATGGCACCTTGTGGATTAAGAATTAAAAACAACACTATTGTCACATTTTCACCATTAAAACATAGGTCCCACCACTTTAAACAGATAAATTGCAATCAATGTTTTCATTAAAACCAGAATATGAAAGCGGCCGTAGCGTCTGAAACTTTACTCTCGTTAAAACCAGTGCCCTCATTTTATTTCTCCACCCGATGCTGGACTCCCACAGCCCTGCGGTGCTTGGCTCTTTGTGTCTGGAGGTTCTTCATGAATAGAAGGCTTAACCATGGCCTGAAGCCATGCATCTTTACCCCTCATTGGTAGCCAATGCATAATTCATTTATTTTCATATCATCGGATGGGCATAAGCTTCGCTTTATTTGGGGAGCGACTCTCTCTCTTCAGTCCCCCGGTCTTTGGTTTGTTTTGGGGGTGTTCATCCCTCTTCAATCATCCATGCCCTCTCAACTTTATCAGGCGACCCAACAGAGATGAAAGATAGTTTCTCTTATTGATTATCAGAGGGATTAGTCTTGAACTCTAGTTTTGGTTAGCCCCTTAATGCCGACAGGTCATTGGAGGAGCGCTAGCTTATTTTGTTAGCCAGAATGTCAGCACATAGTACCTTTTTATATCGGGTCATGTGGTTTAAAATATGAATTCACTATAAATAACTTTATTACTATGCGTTCTTTTACAAGAAAAGTGAGAAATGTCCGGACACAAGGTGGTTCATTACATATTTATTTCCATGGTAACGACATTAACTTCTCACCACCGGCCCAGTGCATTCATGCTGTAACGAGTTTAAACAACGACAGTCTCAGGTAAGGCGAGCGTCATTAGTTTGTGAAACACCACTCTTTGTTATTTGTCCAGGGCACAATTTTCAAAGTCTGAAATAAACTGAAGTGACGGTCTTTTCTGTCTTATTTCTTTCAGCAAATGAAACCGTCACAGCTGGCTTGGTTGTGCTGTCACAAAGCTACATGTTCTAGTTCTAATTCTAAAGCTACACCTCTTGGCCATCTCTTTATCCCCCCCAGGTCTTCATCTCTTTCCAACGCAGATCTCCCCAGGTTCTCCTTCTCTCTCCTCCTCGTCTCGCCTCTCCAAAAGAATAAAGTAGGGGACTAATGAGCATGGGGTCTCAAGGGCCTGCTGGTGCCCGAGTACTCTAAGTGTTGTATGGAGGAGAGGGGGTGAGGAGAGGAGGAAGAGGGAGAGAAGGGCACCTCCTCCGCCTTTATTACAGGTGAGAATGGAAGGTCAAGAGGGGTTAATGTGCCAGTCTTGCACCAGCGTTCTGCATCACCATGGCAGCGAAGATAAAAGCCTAGCGCATTCATAGCAACAACGCCCTAAAACATGTTCACTCGGACTCGTTTTGTTCATTTGTCCTTGAACCATTTAGGTTCAAGTTCATCTTTTAGCTTACGGTGAATGTAGCGGGGACATTAACACATTTTTACTTTCATTTAGACAAATTTAAAACCTCGCAGGTCAACATGTCATAACAGAGAATCAAACTCCATTCAACGGGAGTGAAAAGCAAGATGGCTTCCCAGTCTCGGTGTAACAGTAGGGCCCCTGCTCCGGTTTTTCACGCTGCGTTAGAGCCGCAGCATTAACAGGCTTCTCCCCTGACCTGCTGACATCTGTGAAAAGGGGAGAGGAGATGCAATGGGCATTAGCCAAGGCAGAGTGCCCTGAAATATTTCTGAGAAAATGGAATGTTTAATTTGAAGGCGATCGCGTTTTCCCTCCCGAAGCTGTAACAGGTCCGGAGCGGTATGTACAAAATCTCAAGTTGTCAGAGTTCACGGAATAGGGGAGTTTAGGGGAGTTGGGTTCAATTGGAGATAACTGCAACTGCAATTGGCCAGCTGCAGAAAAGAAGTGGGGTAAGAAAGAGCCGGGCTCAGCACACAATTCGGTGTCGCCAAACGGAATGTTTGTTTCATCAAGGTTTTTTAAAATGAATGCACTTACTGTAAGTCACTCCGGATAAGAGCGTCTGCTGAATGACTAAAATGTAAATGTAATGAATGCATTCGCAAAAGGCAAACGTAAAGAAAATTTGTTTTATAGGTTGAAGCAAATCCCTCGAGGCTAGAAATCATTTTGATTACAGAACAATCTGGCTCACCTCTTTTCCCTCTCTCGTCGTCTCCGAGTCGAAACAAACGCAAAAAGGGGAAAATCTGAAATACTTTCAAAGGAGTCGTCGAACTAAAAAAAAATAAAAAATATGCCGTTGCCACCTCAACCATCCCGTTCCAATATAATTAACGTTTTGATTCCTGCAGTTTCTGCACTTTTCTTTATTCTCTCTCTTCTTCCTCTCCTTTAATAATATCTGTGGTGGATCAAAGGATTTCATTAACGGGTTTCATTCCCTCCTTGTATTGTTTGGCTCCCAGGAATAACAACAGGGATGGCTTTACTACAGGCCAGGTTCAGTCGGAGAAGAAAGGAGTGGTTATTCCTGAGCTAAGTTCACATCAAACACAAGAGGCTCCAAGTGAGAGGAGATGAAAGCGTCCTTCCTGACCTGGAAGATTAGCCGTAGTAGGCTACGCTTCTGCCAGCTGTCTAACGCTGTAACACCCTGGGCCTTTCTCACTGGGATTCAGATTCACCGCTTCCATCTCTCCAACAACACAATGGACCATTACTTTAGGGAAGAGGATGAGGTAGAGTGAGCGAGAGAGTGACAAAAAGTTAAGGGATGATGGAGAAATACCTATGAGAAGAAGAGAATAAGATGGAGGGCGAGCGAGAGAGAGAGAAAAAAGGAAAGGGACAGAAAAAGAAAGCATGACCGAGTGCAAAGGCGATGAAGAAATGAGAGGGAACATTTAAAATGACTGTAATTCCGTTAACTACCAGCGCCAGTGGCTTACTTTCCTCATCTTCTGTCGCTTACGATGGGGTAGGACAACAGTAGAATGGTGATCAACATAATTGCTTAAAGTGTGTGTGAATATTCATGATCTGCAATCTTATTATTTCAACAAATCCACAATGCTGTTGCGGCCGTTGAATGTAAATTGCATGGATTTTATTTACATATACCCCCCCCCC
>JACXGI010013583.1:0-20795 GCA_016801175.1 Esox masquinongy | reverse complement strand
CCAGCGTGTGTGAGCTGACCCGCTTCCTGTTGACCCCACCCTGACCTTTCTGTAACTGGGGGGGGGGCGAAGGAAGAGTGGGGGGGTCAATGTCACTATGGGGGGGGGGGGCGCAGACACTGCTGAACCTGAAGTCCGTAGCCAATAGGCTTTCCGTTCTTCAACTTCCGTTGAGCTGAACTACTTTTTTTTAGTGGCATGTGAATATTATAGGAATGTGTGTTACCTGCACGTGTTATACTGGTAGACATGCAGAAGCTTCACACAACTTGAGATGACACAACCATTTTATACTGGGAGGCATTTAGAGGCTTCAGACTACTTGAGATTGTCTGTCACATCTAGGCTAGTCCAATGACTTAAAAGTTGTCTAAGCTGGTCCAATGATTGAAAAGCAGTCTAGGCTGGTCCAGTCATTGAAGCACGTCTAGGCTGGCCCAGTCATTGATGAGCGGTCAAGGTTGGTCCAGTTATTAAAAAGTGGTCTAGGTTGGTCCAGTTATTAAAAAGTGGTCTAGGTTGGTCCAATTATTGAAAAGCAGTCAAGGTGGGTCCAGCCATTGAAAAGAGGTCTAGGTTGGTCCATTCATTGAAAAGCGGTCTAGGCTGGTCCAGTCATTGAATAGTGGTCTATGCTGGTCCAATCACTGAAAAGCGGTCCAGGCTGGTCCAATCATTGAAAAGTGGTCTAGGCTGGTCCAGTGGTCTAAGCCATTGCCTCTAGTAGAGATGAACTGCTGCCGCATGGTTTATAATCCAACCTACTGCTCTTTGAGAAAACATTCTGTTAACTGATTATTTGGCAACCCTACATTCAGTGCACCCTCCACTTGCCAAAATAACAGAGTGTTCTACTAGAATGTTTGAGGTGGGAGAACTCAGTGTTCATCCATGCAAAATCTATTCAGATCCATCAGTCCTTGGCCCTTGCCAGTGCTGTCCTTTCAATGAGGTTCAGCCATTTTTGTGCGAATCTGAAGGAATGCTTTGGAACATTGTCCAGCTGCAGCATCCAATGACAGTCAGATAATGGGAAGTTTAGAAGATACTAAGGTTTGGTTCATAAAAGATGTTTAGTGGTCCCAATAATCGTGACACACATTTTAAAGAAAAATGTATAAATATAATTTTTATACATTTTTTTCTTTTAATAATTTTACCTCAATTACAGATTTGATTTCCTAACATTAAGTGTAAGGTTAAACTATGATTAAAAAAAATATATATGTTGATTTCAATAAAATTTTTCCCAATGTTGTAATGTCCAATTCCAGATGGTTGCCTCGCCTCGTCATGACACCATAGCAGGTGTGGGATCGTCGAATATCCAAACATGCTTCCTCCAAGAATATCTCGCCAATCTGATTCGTATCACACTGCTCGCTTAACACGAAACATGCTTCCTCCACGAATAACTCGCCAATATGATTCGTATCACACTGCTCGCTCAACCTGGAAGCCTTCAGCTGGTAGATACACTTTGGTAAGGCGTTCCCCAGCAATACAGCTACGAATGAGACTGCAAGTGCTCAACCTTAACACAAAGAGTCTCTATAGCGTAATGTCGCAAGGCAGTCCCATCTGACTATCCATCCGTTCCCCCTCCGGGCAGCACTTTTCCAGTTTGCACTGCCCTTTGCTAGACCCCTTGGGCTGTCCGTATGCTACAACAAGGATGCGAACAACTGGGCACCACAACAAGGATGGGAACCACTGGGCGCCAGAAGAACACGAAACACTGGGCGCCACAACAAGGATGCAAATGCAGTGACTTAAACCAAGCTTATTTTTTCTCTTAGCCATCTTTACCAGTCTTTCTAATGCTTCTTGATGGCACTATATACAATGCTCAAAAAAATTAAGGGAACATGTAATCATCACAGTATAACACCAAGTCAATTAAACTTCAGGGATATCAATCTGTCCAGTTAGGACGCATAACCGATTGTGAATCAATGTCACCTGTTTTGGTGCAAATGAAAGTGACAACAGGTGCACTGGAAACAACAGCAAGACAACCCCCAAAAAGGGAATGGTTATGCAGGTGGTGGCCACAGACAATTGCTCTCTCCTTATCAAAGGCATTGATGCCATTGACTGGCCCTCACGTTCCCCAGACCTGAATCCAATTGAGAAACTCTGGGACATTATGTATCAGTGCATCCGACGCTGCCAAGTAGCACCACAGACTGTCCAGGAGCTCACTGATGCCCTGATCCAGGTCTGCGAGGAGATCCCCCAGGACACCATCTGCAGGCTCATCAGGAGCATGCCCAGACGTTGTCGGGAGTGCATACAGGCACGTGGGGGCCATTTACACTACTGAGTCACATTATGAGTTGCTGTGATGAAATTCACGCAAGTTGGAACAGCCTGTGATTTCAATTGTTTACTTTGATTTTCGATGTGAGTTTGAATCCAGCCCTCAGTCGATTGGTGATTTTGGTTTCTGTTGACTGTTGTTACATCATTTTGTTCTCAACAAATTACACAATGTACAGTAAAGATTTTTCTTTAATATTATTTAGTTCATCGAGACCCGGTATGTGATTTAAGTGTTCCCTTCATTTTTTTGAGCAGTATTGAAGCAATAAGGCATGGGGGTGTGATATATGGCCAATATAAACCACGGCTAACGGCTGTGTTTAGGCACTCCACGATGCGTTGTGCCTAAGAATTCTCTTAAACGTGGAATATTGGCCTTATACAACTAGGCCTTATTGCTTTTAATCCAGGTGGTTGAAATCCTGAATGCTGATGGTATTTGAGATCATATACCATAAAAGCTTCTCTGGGGTTTATGATACAGTATATTGCCAATATACCACGGCTAAGTGCTGTATCTAGGCACTCTTTGGTGCATTGTACCTAAGAACTGCTCTTAGCTGTGGTATATTGGCCATATACCACATCCCCTCGTTCCATATTGCTTACACATGCCTCGTCATCAGCCAGTCTGATCAGGATTCAAAGCATCCGGTTTCCGAGTGGGTAAGTGGGTGGTTTGGTTTCTGTGCACCTATGGCAACCTGATGTCCAAATGGCTGAGAAACTGAATGTTGTGGGGACATTTGGCCCAACTAGGGATAATACGATTTCTGGCTCAGGACTTAGGGAAAAACTTTGGGCGTATTGTTACAACTGGGGTTACTGTTAGGTTTAGGCATTACTGGTTAAGTTTATCACTAGGTTGGCTTTATCACTATAACTAGGTTAAGTTGAGGCATTAAAGTGGGGTTATTGAGATTATGGAAAGGGTATGATTAAGGTTAGGGTTAAATTAAGGTGTAGGATTAGGTTTAGAGCTAGGAAATGAGGAACATGTATGTCAGAGTTATGTCTCAGGTCCCCAGGATAGAAAAACAAAAGTTTGTGTTTTTGTGTGTGTGAGAATTTGAATGTTTATATAGGCCTGGAATTTAAATGCAACTGACCTGAACCTGTTACTCATCACCCGACTGCGCTAGAAAAAACGCCTCTGTTATTTCAGTGTGAGACACTGATATGTTTTGAATAATAACTTGCTTCGGTGTCAGACAGACCGCTCCTCAGTGTCACATTAATGTCACGGTAGGAAACAGACATTAATCTACCTCGCATGCCTTTTTTTCCGGTGCAAATAATTCCTAAAATGTAAGACAGTAATATTTCGGGCTGGATCTTTCATGGCTCACCTAACATCAAATGTGTGTGATAGATGGACAGCTCCTCGATGTCAAATCAATGTGTGCGTTGGACTAATCTCTTTGAATTTAGTCACACTCCAAAGAGCCTGTGTTTACCGCTTCTTGCTTTCCGAGTAACAAGTTTCTTTTTGACGAGCCAGACAGGTCTTTTCCGCTAAGCGGTTTTTCATGGCTTGTCAGCTTACTGCTCATCGAGGGACCTTATTCTTTACTGCATATTGGTGTGTTCATGCATTTTTTGGAACCCACTTGGAGACCATGGTTTGCTTTCTGGTTTTGTTTGTTTGCGGCATTGGGAAAAGTTGACTGTCCACAGAATGTATTATATCATCGAGAACTAACTGGGAGAGGCTGTTTTTAGGCGCTAGAAGAGTATGGATAAATGCCGTTTCAAGGAAACAAACAAAGAATGTTACAGCCTTGCATATCTGTGAGGAAATTTGTGCTTTCACTGGTGATGAATTCACACACACACATACGTATGCGCGCACGCACGGTTTAACCCATCTTCTTCTTTGTCTTCCAGGGAGGGCCTACGCCCCAGAGTTCTATTATGACACCTACAGTGCACTGTGGCAGAACAAGCCCAGCGTCTACGGCTTCAAGCTGCAGTGGACCCAGCAGAACCCCCTCTCCGTGGACCGCATCGTGGCCTACCGGCTGGGCATCAGACAGGTGAGCCAACGTTCTCCTTGTCTTCTCTGTCCTGCCCGGCTTCACCCGTTTAGGTCTGCTTCGGCCTCAGAGGGAGGCGCAGAGAGAGATAGCGAGAGATCTGAAACCTATGAGATTGATAGGCGTTGCAGAAATACAAGCCAGGGACCTGACCCGTGACATCCCACTAAACCCTGTGCATGATGCACTTGTGAACACATTAACAACTTCTGACGCTGCGTGACATTGTGTTGTTGTGATAACCACCCCCCCACGAACCAACCCCCCCCATCCCTAAGTAAACACTAAGTAAAAAAAGTAGTGCGCCGATTTGTTTATTTTTTATTATTCCTACTTTTTCTCCCCGAAATCAAAATTCCCAGCCTTGCATGCTGTTAGTCACCACTGCAGGGAGCTGAGAACATTTTTGTTTTTCTTTTTATTTATTTAGGCTGCCTGTGCATGTCGGGTGTTCTGCGTGAAGGTTTCACATATTGGGGGCAACTCTCTTTCTCACGCGCTCAGCGATATTTTCAGTGCGTCGAAGCACATTTTCACAGCCGGCACGTACTTTTTCATTCTCGGACGGTCTTTTTCAAGCGCTCCAGGGGGCGTGTATGTATTCAGAGTTGACCCAAGTTCACCAGCTCCATTCTGAATGAGCCACTTGTGTTCATTCAACTCTCTCTGTTTTTGTCTTCTTGGTTTTTTTGTGAACGCAGCAAACTGTTCTTCCTTATCTCGTCATTCTCTTATTGTTGCTAGCTGGATCTCCCTAAAGAAACATGACAGGCTATAATAAGAGTCAGCTACGCCTGGCAAAGAGCAGTAGTAGGTAGATAAAAGGATGCTGGGGAGGGAGGGGAGGAGAACTAAATGACATAAAACAGTGGGGGAGGGGCAAGAGCCCGAGAGTCGTGAGGGCAAACAACGAATTAACCACCTCACCCAGAGGCAAGGAGCTGCCCAAATAAGATAAGGTGTTCAGGGAGAGTACCTAGAGATGGAACTCGCTAGAACAGAGGTCAGCTGCGTGAGGCGCCGTGATTACATGCGCGTGAGCTGCATCTGAAAACCAGCCAGGCAGCATCTTTCGGCGGCGGGAGGGAGAAGTGGCTGCTGGGGAAAAAGCAGACGAACCGTGATGAACCCTTCCACTCCTCCAGACTCGTCTCGCTGCAGGTGCCCTGCAGTCCTTGGCTCTGTCGGCGTCTCTGTTGTTTAATGGAGGACGTCTTCTAACCAGATGTCTGGTGTGCTGGTAGCGCGTTATGGAGAGCTTGTACTGGGGTTTTATTTGCCGGGTTCAGTACAGTGGTTTTCCTGGATGTGACCCATCCATCATGGAGGGTTGGCTAGTCACTGCTCTCTCCTCGTTGCCTGGCTCAGTGTCTTCTGGGCCTCCGAATTGCTCCTTTCTCCCCATCCTCCTCTCTTTCTTCCTCCTCTCTCCCTCCCTCTTTCACACCCACCCCCCTTCTCTCTCTCCCCCTCCCTTTTTGTCATATGTCTCTTTCTCCTCTCTCTCCTCACGTGTGACATTTCCAGGACACCATCCGTTGGACTAACTTTCCTTTAAGGGCAGACTGGACTGGCTGCAGAGTTAAGTTCATTCTCCCTCCGGGGTGCGTGTGCGCGTGCGTGCGTGCGTGCATGTGCGCGCGTGTGTGTGTGGAAAACTGTTCACCAAACTTGTGTACCTACTGCATGTAGTAATAAATGGGCTTTATAGGTATGGATTTGTTTTAAACAACATGCCTGTTTGTATTTTCGAGTTTGTTGATTTTTTTAAATTTATTTTGTGATTGTATGATGGGATAGTGAAACCCTTAGTCATTTATGTTTCTCCCAGATTGCAATACCAATGAAAGGGACCAGTCTTTCATTAGATGCATTCTGTTCAAGCTAAACCAGAGAGTTTAGGAGCTAGCCTTGGGGATAATAATGGAGCACCTACCCTGGTCACCATACATGCAAAATGTACAAATAATTGACTTATAAAATCAGACTAAGGTAAATTAAACCCTCTTCCTTGTTCAAAGTCTTAAGCATATAACATTTTCATAATGTTTTGTAATTTACCCAGCTCTCATTGTTGGCTTGGCCTTGCTTATGAAATCCAGTTAAGGAGAAGGTAATTGGTTTACAAATTAGCTCGCTCTGTTTCAGTATTAATGCTTTCCAGCTCTTTGTATAGTGTGTCCAGTTGGCTGGTTTGAGTTTCATTAAGCCTTTGTGCGTGTGCGTGTGCGTGTGCGTGCGCTAACTTTTCCTAATCCAGTCATTTACCAAAACCAGTCCTGTTGTTTGAGCAGAATCAGCCTGTTCTCATAATTTTCTTTGTATTGGGTGTCGTTTAATAGCATTTTTCTTTCAGGCAACGAGTAATGATGAATAATGAGCCCTGCCATTTACTGTTTAATCACTTCCACTAGTCTTACATTCTTGCATTGTGAACCCGATATGCTTTCCACAACGAGTCTGTCATAGCTACCTCACTGAGACGCTCCGGTTGTTTTACGCGTTAGTGGCTATTTTTAAGGACAAGCAGATTTGTTCTCATGATCATAAACCGGCCGAGGACAGAGTCTCACCTGGGCTGTGGGATCTGGCGTTGGGAGAGATAGGGTTCTTTGGGGACACATGACTACCTCTGGTTTTCATCCTTTTATCCTTGGTAACAGAGACTGATCGGATGGATCAAGATATTGACACGTCGGGGGGGATTTGGCCTTGGTGTTTGGCAACTCTACTGTAACAATGTCATCGTTCAGCGCAAAGACATCGTTCAGCGCAAAGACATCGTTCAGCGTGTTAGAAATCCAAATGAATAGAACGGGTGTCCCCATTCAGGTCAACCATTGTCAAATTGCCATGATGGGATGTTCCAAGCCCCTTCCATGCTCTGATTTCAGTGGTAGCATCCTGGTCACAATTTCATTATTCTTTTTCTCACAATTTTGTGACGTCCGATTGACTATTATGACCTCATCCCAACCACAGGCACGGGATAGCCGAAGATGGTGTTGGCTGGTTGGATGGCTGGTTGGATGGCTGGTTGGATGGATGGATGGATGGCTGGTTGCATGGATGGCTGATTGGTTGGATGGCTGGCTGGTTGGATGGATGGTTGAATGGCTGGTTGGATGGCTGGTTGGATGGATGGCTGGTTGGATGGCTGGCTGGGTGTCAGGTTTTCCATCCATCAGTCTGTCCAACTCATTTTCTACTTAAAGTGGAGAAGGGGAGAGGGAGGAAGACGAGGTGGAGAGGAGAATTTAGAGGGATACGCCCCCCCCCCCCAACTTCCATTAATAATTGTATTGGAGCGCCTGTGTGTGGGAGTGTCCCATTATGAGACCCAGCAGGAAGCCTTCCGCCAAACCCTTTTATCCACTTCCCGGCTCTTATACTGTTTATCTGCTTCATTACTTTAATGGTAACTCCTCTTCTATCCCTGCTTTCTTTTCTCTCTCTCTCTCTGTCTCTCTGTCTCTCACTCTCTCTTTACAAGTCTCTACCCTCCCAACCTCCCAACAAATCTCAGATGCTCCCTCAGAGTATAGGCCACTTGGCTGCTGATAATGTATTAAACTCTGCAAGGGCTCAGCGGACTTTGCCTTAATGTTGACAAACATTAGGATGTCTTTAACAGTTTGGTTATTCAAAGTTTGGTCAGAGCCGGCCTTGAGGTCAGAGGTCATACAGCTAGCTACATGCTATTTATGTCCTAATGGGGTCTTTGATTCGAAGGTCTGCATGTTCTCAGTTCAGCTGTTGGTCTCTGTGCGTGAGCTGTTTTACCATGGTGACGCCGTAGTATCGTCTACAAGTGTGATTTGTATTGGACAAGAATGTTTGGCGCATCTTCATACTGAACCATCCTTCACTAAAGAACAAATTAATGTGTGCGACACCTTAAAGGGTCAGTGTGTGAACTTAAATATGTCAGGTCCCATGTAATGAAGGAATGGAGATGCCAAGTTTGGTGTGTGTCAACGTCTGTAGAACTTTGTATGCTCAGGAATCATCATTTACAGATGTGTTTATGCGCGCACACACACCTTGCATGTAACAGGCCGATAGATGTGAGGCATTACATTTACCGGCTGATATTGTAACCTATACTTCTACATCATGCATTCACGTCATGAGGCATCCGCCGTCTCTGAGGGGAAGCCATTAACAGCCGCTCTGGATGTCATCACGGCTAGCTGCCGTGCTGTATAGCCTGAGGCTAAGTGCTCTCCCACAAACATACACTTATACTGGGAAATGGAGTAGTCATCACACAGAGCTGTATCACACATGATCACCGACGGAGCCTCGTAGTAAATGTTGC
This sequence comes from Esox masquinongy, assembly GCA_016801175.1. Lineage (NCBI taxonomy): Eukaryota > Metazoa > Chordata > Actinopteri > Esociformes > Esocidae > Esox > Esox masquinongy. Next base: position 12,113 of record JACXGI010013583.1, on the reverse strand, counting down.
AGCCGGAGGCCGTGGTGTCGTGTCTCTCTCCAGACGCGACACCACTGGTTACATAAGGCCACCGCAACGCGTGCGTCCCAGTGCCACGGCGACCGACAGCCATGCTCGTGCGTCATGCTCGGGACATCACACAGCAAGGAAGCCTCTTGCGCTGATGCCTTCTAACAGGCCGTAGAAGACGTGTTTGCCAGCCAAAGCCTCAAGTGCTCGCCGCGTGCTCATTGGCGGTTGTCGGCCAGGGGTTCTGTCTCGTCGTCTTGGTCACAAACTCAGCTGTCATGTCTTGTGTCAGGATTCTCGTGTGGAGGAGGAAAAATGTTTCGCTGAAGCAGATTAGAACTCAGTGCTAATTGGTGTGATTTAAATGATTTAGTGGCGTGTTTGCTGCGTGTGAGAAATCCAGGCCTCGGTGTGAATTCTTCCCGGATTGTTCTTTAGCCGACTCAGGAAATTCTTTGCCCCGGTCTGTGGTGGATTTGAGGCCTCATTGCTTTATCCTGATGAATGGCAGGTGAGAAAGTGAGAGGAGATGAGGGAGAATTTTTCTTTCTTTCCATCAGGTCTCACTGGTTCTCTCTCATTTTCCACTCACACTTTTCCCTCTTCTTGTTCCACTCCATCACTATATTATTTTTTCTCCCCCCTTCTCCCACTCACATCTCCCATCTGTCTCTCTCTCCCTCTCGGTCTGCCCCTTGTATTCCTCCCTCTCTTTATCTCTCACTCTTTTCAACTGTCCATCTTTACCTCCTCTCTCTCTCTCCCCTCTTACCTCCCTCTCTCTTCCTTTCTTTATCTCTCACTTTCTTTATCTGTCTCTCTCTACCCCCCCCTTCTGTGTCGCTCCGCTTCTATTACCCAATGTCTCTCTCTGTCTCTCTCTGCTTTATACAACAAGATTTGCAGAACGCTGTCATGAATGAGAAGTGAGACTTGTTGCCATGGCAACACAGCATTTTCTTTCTTCCTTTTTTCTTGCGTCTGACAAGCAACATACTGTACATTGCACAGCGGAATACAAAAGGGACAGAGCAAAATATCTGGGGAGGAGGCATCAGTAAAAAAAGAGGCTTTGGCAAGTTTTCACCCGTGAACTCATTCCGTCACTGTTGGTTGGGTAACATGGTAGTTTGTGCGACTGTGTGATGGAACCACACATGCTAGTATCAGAGTTATCTCCTCTGATCTCTTTCTGTTGGAGGACTTCAGCCGGACTATTACCCACAGGGGAACTGTTACGGCCTTGGCATGAGCATCGTTCACTGTGTGAACGACCCAAACAGGGAACAGTGACGCGTTCCTGTTGCCTACATTCTGGCCTGTTGTTTGAAGAGAATCAAAATGCACGTGAGCACTTTAAGGATTTGATTTGCCCGATGTTATGTCCAAGTCTCTTCCATAAACACTGCAGGGAACACACTAACCTGCGTATGTATTCCTGCATGGATGATATCATAAAGGTCAGTGCTGTAGGAAATAAAATGTCAGGCTGGCCGGTTAAGAGGAGGCAGGAGGAGATAGGAGGAGGCTGGCGGGTTAGAAGGAGGCTGGAGGAGACGGGAGGAGGCTAGTGGGTTAGGAGGAGGCTGGTGGGTTAGGAGGAGGCTGGAGGAGGCTGGAGGAGACGGGAGGAGGCAGGAGGAGGCTGGTGGGTCAAGAGGAGGCTGGAGGAGGCTGCTGGGTTAAGAGGAGGCACGAGGAGACGGGAGGAGGCCAGTTGGGTTAGGAGCAGGCAAGAGGAGGCAGGTGAAGCAGAAGGATCATTTTCTGTACATTTGCATGTACTTCCTCACATTTTGACCCGGCTGGAAACACCCTGCGTGTGACACCGTGTCCTTCTGAGTGGTTCCAGCCCAGAGCCGGGCTGTGTTCATGAGTGTTTTCCTCTGTGTTCCCAGCCCAGAGCCGGGCTGTGTTCATGAGTGGTTTCCTCTGTGTTCCCAGCCCAGAGCCGGGCTGTGTTCATGAGTGGTTTCCTCTGTGGTCCCAGCCCAGAGCCGGGCTGTGTTCATGAGTGGTTTCCTCTGTGGTCCCAGCCCAGAGCCGGGCTGTGTTCATGAGTGTTTTCCTCTGTGTTCCCAGCCCAGAGCCGGGCTGTGTTCATGAGTGGTTTCCTCTGTGTTCCCAGCCCAGAGCCGGGCTGTGTTCATGAGTGTTTTCCTCTGTGTTCCCAGCCCAGAGCCGGGCTGTGTTCATGAGTGTTTTCCTCTGTGTTCCCAGCCCAGAGCCGGGCTGTGTTCATGAGTGGTTTCCTCTGTGGTCCCAGCCCAGAGCCGGGCTGTGTTCATGAGTGGTTTCCTCTGTGTTCCCAGCCCAGAGCCGGGCTGTGTTCATGAGTGGTTTCCTCTGTGGTCCCAGCCCAGAGCCAGGCTGTGTTCATGCTCAAGGATGTGTTAAAAGTCAAGTGCTGTCTAATACGAGGCCGGCTGTCCCAGGTGCTTCACAGGGCGAAGGGCTTGAGTGGCAGATTGAGCTGATAACTTCCTGGCATCTCATGCGACTTGGGACCTGAAGCTGGCCGGTGTAGGGCACTTTGGGGAGATGACACATACGGGTGTGTTGGTGAAGTGTGTTTCCGTGCCATTTACACTGCACATATGCCTTGTTTCCTGAGTCAGACGCTCTGATGCCTGGAATTGGTTACCCTTCACCAGCCTGAGGGGGAGACGTTTGGTAACTCTTCACCAGCCTGAGGGGGAGATGTTTGGTAACTCTTCACCAGCCTGAGGGGGAGATGTTTGGTAACCCTTCACCAGCCTGAGGGGGAGATGTTTGGTAACCCTTCACCAGCCTGAGGGGGAGATGTTTGGTAACCCTTCACCAGCCTGAGGGGGAGATGTTTGGTAACCCATCACCAGCCTGCAGGGGAGCTACGCAGACTGAAATAGTGACACGTTATATTGCCCATAACACCTTGCGGCGAAACCTGAAATGGTCTCTTTGTGTTTTCTCACCGTTTATTTTTTCCATAGAGAATTTCTAGATCCACACACAGGCTTATTTAGGTGATTGGTAAATGTTTACTAGCCTGCAGGAGAGCCACATTTTAATGCCATTTTTATATATAGAAATTTTTGTCACAAGCATGTATTAACCTTTTATAAATTCTGATCATGATCTGTCAAAGGAGGATTTAACTTTTTTCTTTAATTGATGTTAGATGTTTTCCATCACCCAGAAAGAAGTTTTTGAGCTGAGAGTCATCTATGATTCAGTTCTTTAAACGGCCATTAAAAACTTATGTCAAGTCATAGCCACCATTAGCTATTGTAAATTTTAATGGCTAAATCATTTAAAATATAACATTTTCAGGTGATTTTCATATTCATTAATTTTGTAAGTGGTTTACATGCCCATTATAATACATCTATTAATTGTTAACCGGCGGTGGCAAAAGTTGGCTGAAGACTGTAGCCTAATGAGTTTTAAAGAAAACCAAATCATGGATTGTGGTTTATTTTGGCCATAAATACTTCTTTCAGTTTGAGAAACCATTTATCATCAAGTGAAATAAAGGGAAATTCCCCTTTAAGGGTCCTGCCTAAATTACCGCCAACACGTGGTACGGTACGGATGACACCACTACATCAGTGTTCCATTCAGCAGCGTTTCATCCTTCGCAGGGACGCGCTCGCCATTCACAATCTAAGCACAAAACACACGGTACATGCTAAACGCTCTTGTCGCTGACATTTCAGCCGTTTAGATGGCTCTCTGAGCGACGTAAAGTTAGCGCATTTATCTTCGGATAGCGAGGCGAGATCACAGCACCACAGTGGTGGTAAATGCAGGTTTACTCGATTTGAAGGAGTTATTTGTTGTTCTCTGTGCAGACTGGGATATGTGTAGCGAGGAGCAGCAGGGGAACAAGGTCCTAATGAGGACACCGTGGGTCTCACAGGACCGACCGGCTCCGCTCTCCATTGGTCACATTGTGGCATCGACCAATCGGCTTATTTATTTTGTTTTTGTCGACTGAGTGTTGACTCACTCATCTGTCACAAGAGACACCGCAGGCCTTGGCACCGTGCTGCACAGCACTCTGGGAAAACGGTGAGCGTGCCAATTGTCGTAGCCAAAATCAACAGTCATTAGCTCTACAACATGGCCGGGGGATCGTCCACGTAAACAAGTGTTGTTGCACATCTGCCACCGAAAGACAATGAGTTGAAATGACGGTTTGAGTGGTTGAAATGACGGTTTGCTTGTGATAAGCGCATTGGAGGGCAGATTGACTCAGCGTCATTTTAAGTGACTTGAGTGGAGTGTTTAAAGACACTCAGTACATAACGAAACCTGAAACTATTTATTTTGGAGTTTATTTGAGACTAACCCTTATATTTAACGCGTGGAAATCAGCTGTAGCCTACTACTGCACATGTGATCTACTGTAGAGCAAGTTCAGGCCTCTATAAGAGACAATATAATTAGGTAGTTATGTTTGGAAATGTACTGCAGGCCTTCTCCGTCTCCTATCTAATAAACCTGGCAGGCAATGCAGCTGTACAATCAATCTCCATATACATATAAACATTGCACTCAGCATATGAGTGTGGATAAAAATTTAGCTTAGCCTGTGTTTTCGGTTTTAACTTGTTCATGGTCAAGGGACTGTAAAGGGGGAGAGAATTCTGTTCTGTGCTGTCGATGGACCTGCCTTGACTAATTAACAGATTTGTCGTGGGGCCCTTCTGATGAGTAAGGTTACTAATAATAAATATTGTAAGTAATAAATAGGGTATTTTAATTAATAAATAGTACGGCTGGAGGAGACGTCTGCCAGCCATGAGGACAATGCGTGTTATCTCCTCCCGGATGCGTTTCTCCTCTCTCTGCTTAATGGCTGGGTTGTCTTGTCCGTCCTTCAGTGAGCCACATACAGTGGTGAGGGCCACATCTTCATACGTGCATGTATGAATAAATGTTCACTCGTTGGTGTGTGGACTTCCACGACAGGACACTAATCGCTTTTGACTAGTGCTCTGGTATTTACTTCCTTAAGTACCAGGAGACTGAGCGAGTTATGTGGCGGTGAGTTTAATTTGACATGCTTAGCTAGGTTTCAAGGAATCGTGGGACCAAGAGAGCAACAAGGGAATGAAAACAGCAAGGGTTTCTTCCAAATTAAAACCTACCATGATGTTATTATTCCTTCAATATTTGATTTAAAGATGCATGTCTCCATTTGCTATGAAAGTGATAAGTTAATTGGGAAATTCAGAGAGCTAAACCCCTATTATCTCAACTGAATGCCTCCACAGTGGAGGGACCATAGCTCAGATTAGGTGTGTCTCTGCTTTTCAGCATGTACATGATTTTTCTGTTTGTTTGTGAGTTTGTATGTGTGTAAGAGAGAAAGGAAGATTCGTTTTGAAGTTTCACGACACATTTCCTGGAAGACTGTTATACAAAAAAATTTAAAAAATAAAGGAAAGGTCATAGTGGTGAACAGTGCTGCACATGTGAATCTGGTCTTGCGACTTGCCAACACAAAACTACCCATGATTTGTTTTTTTAATCCCCACTCCTGCCTTTCCTACCTGTACTTCTCTACCAAGTGCACACTAAGGGAGAAGGTCAGAGACTCAGGACAAAGGGCTTGTTTACATTACAAGAGACAGAATAAAACTCTAGGCAGACTTCTCTTTGTTTGCGTAATAATTTCCATAGCGTTTGAATTTACATTCTGGCATGTTCGGTACTACGCAGGATTGTGGACACCGGTCAAGGGAAAACTGAGCGATATGCATGCACACTGCACAGAAACTTCATCCAGTTCCAACAAAATTCTCTTCTCGCTTGCGAAGCTACAGGGGGGCCCTTTTGAAAATGTGTCCACCATAAAAAATTTTGCGTCTCAAAACTTCTTCGATATGTCTCTGAAAATGTATTTGTAACGAAGCCAGTAGTTGGTATATTCAGGGTTTCCCTTCATTCCTTCAGCCTGGAAAAAGGATTACTGTAGAGTTAAGGGAGGGTGACTCAATCCTCTGTTCCTGATTGAGGCAAGAAGAACACTAGAAATCTCAAGTTATTACTAGGGACACTCGGGTAATCATCTCCCTCTCTAGTGGCCGATTGGAGATCTCACTTCGCATGAAAGTCCTTCTTTGGGTCAACTGTGTTTGCCTGGAATGATGGGAACAACGTCACCATGTGGAAAACAATGTTCTGCTGTATTTGAACTTGACTTGGAGTCTGTCACGGCACGGCTACAGCCCTGTACGGTACATCGGCCTGGAGTTCCTGGAGAATGGCCGTTCCCAGGTCTATTCAGACTTCATGGGAGATGCTGTTCAAGGTTCAAACGTTTTGGTAAATGGGGGGGGGGGGGGTTATTGCCTTGTTAAAAATAGGACTCTTAGAAAATTCACAGTTGTTCTGTCAGTTTGTATTTTGATGAAGTTTTCGTTGACCTTGACTTCAGAAAGGTGAATTGATCGTAATGGTTTTCCCGAATTCCCATGTTCTCTAGATGGGTCAGTCGAGGTGGTGGGAACATGAGATCCCCATGGAAGGAACCATTGGCAAGGGGGAGCTGATCAGCCACAATCTGACAGAGCTCATCAAGCCGGAGGCCTACCTGGTGCGCCTCACCCCCATCACACGCTTCGGGGAAGGAGACTCCACGGACCGGATCATCACGTACAGCGGTGAGTGGACCTCACGGTCAGGTACGGTGGGTCTGGTCAGGGCTCATACTGGTACAGTATGTCTGGTCGGGCTCATACTGGTACGGTGGGTCTGGTCGGGGCTCATACTGGTACGGTGGGTCTGGTTGGGGCTCATACTGGTACGGTATGTCTGGTCGGGCTCATACTGGTACGGTATGTCTGGTTGGGGCTCATACTGGTACGGTGGGTCTGGTCGGGGCTCATACTGGTACGGTATGTCTGGTCGGGGTCTTACTGGTACGGTGGGTCTGGTCGGGGCTCATACTGGTACGGTATGTCTGGTCGGGCTCATACTGGTACGGTATGTCTGGTCAGGGCTCATACTGGTACGGTGGGTCTGGTTGGGGCTCATACTGGTACGGTATGTCTGGTCGGGGCTCATACTGGAACGGTATGTCTGATCTAGGGCTGTCTAGGGCTGTGTGGAATATATCACGCATGAGGGCTGTCTTAGTCAAGACAACACAGCCTCTAGATGCAGCCCTTGGCCATTGTATATTGATAATATACCACACACACCTGATGTGCCTTATTGCCATTATAAACTGTTTAACAACATAAGTAGCGGTTGCTGTTCTAATTATCATACCTGTGGTATATTGGGTCTCACACAGAGCACCGTTTTTTCCTTAATCAGCATTTAATGTTTTAAAGAAAAAAACACCTGATTTATAATGTAGTCTACAGAACGTACTTGATCTTCATTAATCTACATGGCCTAACAGGGCGTCGGGCCAAAATGTCCTGCCAGAACAGCTGTAATATGTGTTTCGCACTCTGTCCTGAGGCTGTGTTGTAGTATGCAAGTTGTTTTTGACCTTTCGGGCCGCATGTATACATGCCGTTCAAAAGGAATGCTCCGACTCTGGGCTGCTCTTCAGAAGGGGCTGCCCTTGTATGCTCACAGTAGTTTGTTTTATTCCACTGCATACAGTTGCATATTGTATGTGGTCTATTTGCCCCTCGACATTGTATTGTAGAAACGGCATGTTCTTCAGTAAGGAACAGCTCCATACGTAACAAGGACATCCAGTGTTTTTCATATGTTAGTGATGATTAATAGATCCTATCCCTATATGAGCCATATAAACATCACAGTTAGAACCACTCAAATGCTGTCTTTTTTTATGAATTCAAATGGTAATAGGGACCCCTGCTGGTTAGGAAAATATAATTAGATAGGTCACTGACAGTAAGAGCTTTTGTGCAAGGAGGGAGTGAAAAGCACATAGAGAATTGCGTTTTTACACAGCGATTCAGGCAAAATGACATCCGAACACGGAGCTGCACCACTTAACCATCAGGAAGTGCCTTTGTTGCCAAGCCTGAGGCTGATGGACATAGAAGCTCCAGGACCCATCCATGAAAATATTTCAGTGGGGAGTACAAACAAATTATTTTAAATGAAGTAGTGTGCATGTAGTATGAGTGTGGACTTTGCTCAATTATTGATCTCTAATGTCTGATATCATATTAACATGATTCCATATCAGACAAAAACCCTTGCCTATTTAATTAGTGTTTCTCTATCTGTCACTTTTGTTTACCTTTTTTGTCTCAATCCTTTCTCTTTTTGGTACATTCATACCAAGAGGATGAAAAGAGAGTAGAAACTGCCTGTCCAATCCACCTGATAGAAAAATCAAATCCTTTCAAGGCTGGCCAACAGACTGCAGAATTAGATTCAGAATTACATCCTGAGCATTGCTTCAGTGCATCCACAGCATGGAGACAGTTGAAAGCAACGTAAACAACAAATAAAGCAAACAGCGCAAGACAAAGTGGTGAATTCTCTCTCTCCCAGACTTGAGAAGCTTTTCCTGGGTCCATGCTAGTTCCATCCTTGTTACATGGATGCCCCCCCCCACCCCTGAGTAACACAACAGACACACAACAGACACCCAGTGGAGCTGTGAACAGCTCTGACTACCAAAAAAACAACCACAGTTCACTGACCTTCGGCACTAATTAGATGCTTCCAACTTATTTTCTGTAATTATGTGCTCTCTGCAACCAGTTGTGGTGAGGTGATAACATTGCTTTCTGTCCACCCACCCATTATGGGGGTTTTATCTGGGGTACACTAGGTCCCATTATGGGGGTTTTATCTGGGGTACGCTAGGTCCCATTATGTTTTTTTTTAGCTGGGGTATGCTAGGTCCCATTGTGGGGGTTTAACTGGGGTACACTAGGTCCCATTATGGGGGTTTTAGCTGGGGTACACTAGGTCCCATTATGTTTTTTTTTAGCTGGGGTGTGCTAGGTCCCATTATGGGGGTTTTAACTGGGGTGTGCTAGGTCCCATTATGGGGGTTTTAGCTGGGGTACGCTAGGTCCCATTATGGGGGTTTTAGCTGGGGTATGCTAGGTCCCATTATGGGGGTTTTAGCTGGGGTACGCTAGGTCCCATTATGGGGGTTTTAGCTGGGGTACACTAGGTCCCATTATGGGGGGTTTAACTGGGGTGCACTAGGTCCCGTTATGGGGGTTTTAGCTGGGGTACACTAAGTCCCATTATGTTTTTTTTTTTTAGCTGGGGTATGCTAGGTCCCATTATGGGGGTTTTAGTTGGGGTACACTAGGTCCCATTATGGGGGTTTTAGCTGGGGTGCACAAGGTCCCATTATGGGGGTTTTAGCTGGGGTACACTAGGTCCCATTATGGGGGTTTTAGCTGGGGTACACTAGGTCCCATTACGGCGGTTTTAGCTGGGGTACACTAGGTTCCATTATGGGGGTTTTAGCTGGGGTACACTAGGTCCCATTATGGAGGTTTTAGCTGGGGTACACTAGGTCCCATAATGGGGGTTTAACTGGGGTACACTAGGTCCCATTATGGGGTTTTTAGCTGGGGTACACTAGGTCCCATAATGGGGGTTTAACTGGGGTACACTAGGTCCCATTTCACCGGTGTCAAACGTCTGGTCCTCGGGCCACATCAGGCCCTGAGCTGCATATTTGTGGCCCGCAGGCCTGAACCTTTAAGATGGCTGCCCCGGCAAACTCTGCTCTCCGCCTGACTTTCACACGACCGTCGGTTCCTGTATAAGGTTCCTGTATAAGGTTCCTGTGAAGTTTGAAGGGCAAAAGCCCTGCAACTCTGTAAGGAAACGTTTCTACATCCGGTAATGTCAGCATAAGACCTTTTCACTCCTAGAATAGTATTTAGGCAGTTTTATGTTCTCCAGTTTAGCCTCTCTACCAACGCTGTGGTCTCTGAACTGGTTAAAGTGATTGGATGTGACCGAGGGGTGTAGGATCCGCCCCTGCAATGTCAGAAGCAGATTAATTGGTCCCCCCTACAATAATAAGAACACTTTGAAATGTGCCCCCCCCCACAACTTTGAACTATCTCCTACACCCTTGGTGTGACCGTGAGGCTGACGGTGACCTCCTGGAGATGAATGCCCTTTGAGCGGGTCTGTTGGTTGTTATTTCCATGGTTATGGAGCTCGTGGAGCTGCCAAGCTGGCGGTTACGACCTGTGGCACGGTGCGTGGCGGTGTTTGTTCAAACCAGACTTTTTATGGCTGCGGCTCAAACGTACAGTGCCAGACAAACTGGCAAGCAGGCTGGGGAGAAATGGAACGGCTCATCCCCTGGTATTATACAATAAAAAGGATGCTTAACACGCGTGCATTCACACAAACAGACATGCACAGACAAACACGCGCGCACACACGCACAAACACACACGGACACAGACAAACACGCACGCACAAACACACACATGCACAGACAAACACACGCACAAACACGCACGCACGCACGCACAAACAAACACGCACAGACAAACACACGCGCACACACGCACAGACAAACACACGCGCACAGACAAACACACACGCACAGACAAACACACACGCACAGACAAACACACACGCACAGACAAACACACACGCACAGACAAACATGCGCGCACTGCAAGTGCATACGGACAGATACACTGTAAGAGAAAACCTTCACATGATTGTTCACCTAAGTTGACACCGCCACCTACAACACAGAGTTGTTTTTTCCCGTATTTTCACCCGTGTTACAACATTGTACAATGATTTGCGGATAATATGATAACTAACAGATGATTCCTTCAAATCCATTTGACCTGTAACCTCGTCCCCAGACTTTCCCGGGGAAATATAAAGAGGACGTCCCTGTGACATCAGGAGGTTGGTTCATGGGCCTCTGGAGGTCCTTATTACATTCCCTGTTGGCTGAGTCACACAGCGTAAACCCTAGTTAATTTCTCCCACTGTGGCCAGTTGTAAATAATCTATAGAATTCTATGGAAGGTACAGGACTGATCTGTGGTTCTATATGGACTGATCTCACTGTTGTCAGGTGTGTTTCCGTATGGACTGATCTCACTGTTGTCAGGTGTGTTTCCATATGGACTGATCTCACTGTTGTCGGGTGTGGTTCCATATGGACTGATCTCACTGTTGTCGGGTGTGGTTCCTTATGGACTGATCTCACTGTAGTCAGTTTTGCCTGTTTAATCCTGTCAGCACAAGGTCAAAGCAGTTCACATGTTTCTTTTGTATTTTTTCTTCCTCCAACACGTACATCAGCATTGCACTTCTTCCCTGATCCTAACGTCCTGTGTGTGGCGTAGCATACGCCTGGTCATCATATGCCTGGTCATACACCTGTTCTCTGGATTACAGGTTTCAGGGCTCTGAGACACGCCAACCGCTTCAGTCTGACACACTGGATTGTATTATGTGAGCCGGCTTCTGTCTGCCTTACTATGAGTGTGGTTCTCCTAGCAACTTTGGCCTCAGGTGTTACGTTCTCTTCACGCTAGCGCCATACATATTGTACCGCAGTTCCAGTTTAATTAAGGAAAACAGGTTTATTCAGCTTTGAGAGAACAGGATAATGTAAGAGAGCATGTTTCCGTTGGCCACTTCTTTGATGCAAGGTTAGAGACGGTAGCATGAGCACACGTTGCCCTAAGTGCTGTGCCAAAGACTGGTTTAGCCGAGCTCCTGCCTTCGCGTTCCTGAAGTGGTGATTCGAAACCAGGCACTGTCAGTGCCCTTCTCTTAGTCGTCGCCTACACGCGTGTCTCGAGTCCCTAGCCACGGCTTCCAACCAACCCGGAATTAAAAAATAAATATATACGGTATGATGATATCGCAGGTCTTTCCGGTATGTAGTCACACCCGCTGAAACAGAAACGCAACAGTGCGAATGTATATTTAACAATGTTGTGTGTCCTTAACTAAGGCTCCCTCCTCGTCTCGGCCGCCCTAACTGTGGTCTTGCCAGGCGATGTTAGCACGGAGAGCCTATCAATTAGAGTCAGAGCTAATGCAGAGCGTGTTTCCAAACCAGCAGCATCTGTTCCTCTCAGCCTGTGGGACCTCCTCCTCTTCACTCTATTTGGAAACAGCTGGATGGTTTAGTAGCGCGCGGGGGGGGGGGGGGGGGGGGG
>JACXGI010013582.1:0-20531 GCA_016801175.1 Esox masquinongy | reverse complement strand
GTTAACCAGCCACATTTGGTGTTGCATGATGGTTCAGCAAGTTATTTCAATGAATCATTGCCAACTAAAACATGTTTTTTCCAGTTATAGAATTTTAGCCAACCTGACTACATTTTTTTACACTACAGAATTAGAGAACTTATATAAATGGTGATTTATCAATGTAGGATGCTTTTTCTAGGTTTAGAATACTTATGAAGTGGGAAGGGGATGTGTACAGCTTTTATCCATGACAATGTGTCTTAGTTAAAATGTACGTATAAAAATTATCTAGTTGATGCTAAATTTGTGTGGGATGGGGGGTCATTTCGCAGGCACCATGGTTCTCTCTGTGTGTGTGTGTGTGTGTAGCGATCATTAATGCAAAAAGGCTAAACTAGTTAATACTAGTAAAAATTAAGTATAATCAACAGAAATTAAGAAATGTACTATAAGAAATGTTTTAAACTGTAAAAAAACGCTTTCAGTAAATCCAAGGACGTGAAGCGCACTTCACGTGATCAACGAGTGAGGTCAGGTGATGGACTATTCAGGAGTCGACAACGATTTAAACAAATGCCCGTGGTAACGACAGAGTAGTAACGCCCGAAAATCCGAAGTAGTCGACAATTCCAACGACATAAACTTACAGGAAATGCAATACCAAATGCACATTGTAATGACAAAACATACGAAAATGCAGACGACATCGACCATTTGAACAAAAACATAGACATAACAGTGGACATATGTTTGGCTTAAATGGTACCTCATACATAACTGGACATATTTTTGGCTTAAATGGTACCTCAGAGTTCAACCCAACCACGGAATACGCTGTTAGTTTTACGTTCGCAAAGAAAAAATGATCAAGGCAATAGCATAATAAAGACATGTTTGTAACATTTAATTGGACACATGGTAGGTCTAAAATAATTAATGTAGTAGTTGATTTTTGATCGTAATGATGAACACAGATAAAATCATGTAGGAATTACTGACTCAAATGAACGAAATGACTCGAAAGGATCGAACTTTTTACTGAACGACTTGACAAGATCCGGGTCAGAAGAAAGAGTGGACCGTCCTATCGCTAGTGGGGACGCACTTCACCCTGCTTCTCGCGGCTACCACACAGGGTTAATTTGAATAAAATAATGACTAAGAGGTTAAAAAGCAAGCTGTCAGCATTAATTTGAGGGTATTTACATCCATATACTTTGAACGGTGTACATAGTTTCCCTAAAATTGGGAACTATGTATAAAGTAATTTGACAAATACAACATCATTTGAAAAAATTTCATTATATTTATTAATTGGTTGTAAATCATTTGCATTCGAGGACTGCGACCCATAGACATCACCAGATGCCGGGAATTTTCCCTGGTGATGTACAGCCAGGTCTATACAGCCATCTTCAGTTCTTGTTAGTTTCGTGGGTTTTTTTGCCTTCAGTCATGTCTTCAGCAAGTGAAATGCATGCTCAGTTGGTTTCAGGTTGGTTGTTTGACTTGGCCAGTTAAGAACATAAAATTTTTGGCCCTGAAAAACTCCTTCGTTGTATAATAGTATGGGGTCAATGTCCTGCTGAAAGCTGATGTGCCCTCCAATGAGTTCATGTGGCATTTGGTTGGATCTGAGCAGAGAAGCTGTTTCCGAACACTTCAGAATTCATCCTACTGTTGTTGTCTGCAGTGGACATTGATATCATCAATGAAGACAAGTGAGAAAGGGTTAGGGTTATCAATGAAGACAAGTGAATGGGTCTGAATACTCAGAAAGTATTCAGACCCATTCAATTTCTCCACATTGTTTAGACTTAATTTACATTTCTGTCAATTTATTGAACGTAACAGACTGAAATATCTCATGTACATAAGTATTCAGTCCCTTTGCCATGACACTCCATATTAAACTTAGATGAAGAGACAAAAATTAGACATTTTATTATCATTGACATTGATTATCTTTTATTTGGCAGTCATGGAGTCAGGCATCTATTGTCTGAGTTCTTGTTAAAAGAGCAGTGGGCTGGATTCAGACCCATGCTACAGTATTACAACAGTACAAGTGCACCAGAGGTAGTGACTTACACCACTGCACCAAGGCCCACAGTCCTTGAAGTTATAACCTTTAAAAGTGGGAGATTATTACCAGAAAGGGATGGTTCTTGTTTGTCAATCCACTGGTATTTTCTGCATCCCAGTTGAGTTAGGCAATGATGAAGACTACTCATTTCATATGTACAACTTTGGTTCATTGTTAATACATTTCTTTTTGTTTTTCTCTATCCTCATGTTGTCTCCCCAATTGTGAAACAGCCAAGAGTTTTTTTTTTGTTTTACTCATTTTGTTTTACTCAGCAGTACTCACTTGTCAACAAGCAACGTCAAAACTAGATGAAATAAAGCATAGACTTTATTGGCCTTGCAGTGAACACCAACCCTACATGACCGAAGTAACTGAGTAAAGCGAACACCAACCCTACATGACCGAAGTAACTGATTAAAGCAAACAACAGTGCCTTCACAGACTATATAATGGGAAATATAGTAAATAAATATGCATCCACTAACCATCTTGAGATAAGAGAGCATAGCAAATAATAATCTGCATACAAATATTCTCTTGGGCACTTTGTGAGTAAATATGCACAGGCATGTCTGTTAATTGCTTAAGTATACAAGCATCAGTTTTATCAGAGTCACAAAATTATCTAGTTACAATTACAATATCATGTTATTGACAATGTGTAGGTATGCTACAAATTGAAAACCATTCCAAAGACATTAATAAGATTTCAAAGTTATAAAATCTAACTTTCCTGCTTTATTGATATTTGAATTCAGAGTTCTTAAGTATACGGTGCCTTGAGCAAATAAAGAAAACACCACAATAAAATCATTGAAAACTTTAATTTATTTTCCAAATAATATTTTAATCTGGATAAATAAAACATAGAAATGCAAACATGCTTACCCTTGTTACATATTTCTTTCTTTGTAAAGTATGTACATCATGTTTAAAAATAAAATTAATCCTCAAATCAAAAATGTTGATATTTTATAATCTAACCATGACAAACCATCATATTTTTTTCTGCAGTGAATATGGTGAACATTTTCAACATTACACAATTCAAAATAAACCTTTTCAGAAGACAAAAGAATGGGATGGGGTTCATCTGTCTCTTAAGCCGTGCTGTGTGTTAAGATCTTCCCTTATTGCATGCTTAGCACAACATGTAGAAAACTGTCTATGACAGCAAAAATAGAAACAATTTGGATATTTACAGCAAATAACAAGGTTCACATGGTGAAGAGGATTTTGGGATGGAAATAGCCAAAATGCTGGAGAAAAAAAAGGAAATCAAGTTGCAGAATAACAACCCTAAAAATAGACTGTTCTAAATGTTACAATTGAGCATGCTCATTTTCATCCCATCTCAGGAGCAAAACAAATAGTAAACATGAATAAAAACACCCAGCGCACTCCCACCACAGCAAATGGTAAATATGTATAAGTTGGAAAAGAAACATTGCAACTCCCATATATTAAAAACATACTTTTTTTCTTTCGTTGATATCAATAGGTTATCACACAAAGGAAACAGAACAGTTCAGTGATATTACAATACCAGTCGAACTGCAAGGGCAGGGGTAAACATTTCAAATGACATATTCTGATTCAAACATCCTGTTTATAGCGTGTATACAGGTTCTGAACTTCCTTTCATGGAGGCCATGGTACTCTTTCTCTGGTTTGGACCTGGAAACAGAACACACAGCTTAGGCCTTTGTAGTGTTAGTTTTAGAAGGTGGTTGGCTCTCCTTGGACACAAAACAACCATTTTAATACTAAATAAGTCCCTTCTTTTCTTCTACTGCAGGGGGAGTCAAAAATGCGACTACAAGGCCTCCATCGCCCAGCGCTGTAAGTCATTCATGTCATCCTCATCTTCATCCTCCTTCTTCTTGACTAAAATGAAAAAATGAATCCAGAAATTGTAAACGCTGGAGTAAAACTGCACCGTTTATAGATTATAGATATTTAATAGCAATACAGGGATGACAACTACATCAATTATTTCATGTTCTGTTAGGTGCAGTAACCATGGTCCTATGGAAGTCACTTGTTCTTTTGAATATTACAGTATATTCCAAAGGACTCACCATGTCTGGAGGGTAATGAAGTAGAAGGCACATTGGGTAGAGGGACATTTTCTGAACCACCAATCTCAAGCAAGTTCTTGTCCAATTCCTCTTGTTCCAGCTCATCCAACTCTGCCAGGAGTTCATCCTACAAAGGCAAGACAATCAGCACACCCATTCTCTCTGATATCTGAACAAAAAAAATGAACTAACAGCACCCAGAATAGAACAATATTCAGACAAGGTACCTCATCAAACTCCTCTCCAAAGCCTACAGGTTTGGAAATGGCATCAGAGATCTCCTGCGCCAGCTCCTGCTGCTCTGTGATGTCTTGCATTAAATCATCTACTTTGTCTATGTCCCTTGGAACAAAAGATGGAGGGAAGAAAAAATTGGAATAAATACCGGGATTTATGACTGGACCTGACTAAACCTAGCTAATAAACAAGTACTGTGATGCTGCTTACATGTTTTCATGGGCAGACTTCATTGCCTTGGCGGCAAAGCCCATGTTCTTGAGCACTTCAGTGTTGGTGTTGGCATTTTCCAGCGCCTCTCTCTGGAACTCAATGGTGGACAATGTGCCATCAATCTGAGCAAGCTGCTTCTCATACCGCTTCTTCCTTTTCAAGGCCTGCAGGGCCGCTGTGCATTGTAAAAGGAGAATAAATGTCAGTATTTTTGGTTCATGGGACCACCTGTACATAAAATGTATGCTCATAATTCTCTTGAAAAGAATCTGCTTAATGGCATATAGGAAGTTGTGATGGAAACATTTATTGTGTAATTGAAGTTAATTAGATGGAGAACATTTACATTTTAATCATTTTGCAGACATCCTTATTCAGAATGGCTCACAGTTTTACAATAGCTAGGTAGATGACCATGCGCACTCAGTATTAGGTACATCCTGCTCATTGAGGGGGTCATCAACAAAGTAACTGGTAGAAATAAGGGAAAAACATACATGCACATTATACAAAACAGGTATGGAAGCCCTTTTAAACACAGTAAAGGCAATAAAGATGTTTTTTGGTTTGTTTAGTACACAATAACCTGAAAAATGAATGGCCTTTTCACTTCCTGAACCAGAAAGACAGAGTGGAGTACATGAGCACTATAATACAATTGATTTGCTATGACAGAAACATTATGTTAAACAGGACAAGAGTTAAAACGTGATTATAATTCCAAAGTAAAATGCGCTCATAAACAACAGCTAAAATGCAGCATTTTTGTCTGGTTCTCAAAAAATTACACAAAGGGGTGTGGTAATGGTGACTGACTTTTCAGGTCTCAGTATGGAGGGCAGCAAAGGAGGTAGTTTTCTTGCCTTGAGCTAGCTTTTATTAGGAAGTTGAAGTATTGCTAGACTGTACAATATACTCATATACTGCGCAGAGGGAAAGAGATGTATTTAGGATTTAGTCATCCTCTTCACTAACGAGTTATAATCAAACACTACAACTTGAAACCATTCCATTTGCCCAAAACTGCTCAAACTAGGAAATGAACAAACCCTATGATCAATCAATACATTTGCGATCTCATGAAGCGTAAATCGTAATCATTGTCTGAAAACAGGCAATGGATTAACTCCAGCTCCATGACATATCTATTATAAAAAAAACATTGGAAATCATGATTAGCACAGATAAAGGTTTGTTTAAGTGAAATAGGTTTATAGAAGTGACACTGTAAATTTGAAAACAATGATCAAGAGCGAAGTATACTTTGATAGAGGACATGGTTAGTATGTACACAGTGGAAGTGAGTCATGGTCTGCTAATCTTTGAGTGAACACAGAACCGCTAGTTATTATTTCATTGGCCTACGTCATTAACAACCCTGGGAAGACCCCGATAAGAGGTAATTTCCATTTAGAAGGACCAATGACCAACGAAATGTGAAGCTCACATGAGCACATCAAATGTTGTCAAATGAAAGGTAAGAGTGTAATTTGGAAAGAACAAATGCGCTAATTTCACAGGTAGAGGGAGGTGCCTTTCAAAACATCTAACAGAAAGTCTAAAAAGGTCATAGAAATCCATCAATAACGTTGACCTTATGACCACTGCCAACTAATATCGATAGATATACATGACAGACTTACAAATAAGATCATATACTTTTACTGTTATCGGATTTGTTTGTGACTTATCACGTACAGCACAATCATAACACAATGATCAAAAACCGGAAACAACCCCGAACTTCACTCCAATGGCTGCAAGTTCAACTACGGACAGGCGATTTTTGTTGTTTTCGAACCTTAACCCCCGTACGGTGATATAGTACCTCAACCTTACATCTAATTCTCAACATATCATACGTTAAAATTAATTAAAAACATATATGAATTCGGCTGTCACAGATCCGTATACTTAGATCAGGTTGGATAGTGTAGCCTCTCCTGGGTGTAACCTTAGCCAGATGTACTGTAGACGTCACCAGAAAAGTAACATTTTGTAGTGATACAATGACTCGTATAGCTAGCTGTGTGGTAGCAAGGTGGATGTGACAGTCGTAGCTGCTTAGAAAGTTAACTGGCTAGCTAGAGGTTTCTAACGTTGGCCAACTAGTTAACGGCGTAAGCAGCTGACACAAACAAGCGAACTTTAGTTGGCTGGCTAGCAAGCTAGCTTCATTAGCAAGCTTGCCAACTTGACAACAATCGTGTAAATTAATATGCGGCGATAGTTCGCAATTCACCTCGTTTGTTTTTGGTGCCGTTTTTCTTTGCAGTTATGAGTTCCTGGTCAATCTTTTTCTCTAGAAATTCCTGTTTCTTCGTTAACATGTCCTCTGTTTCTCGGAGTTTCTGAATTGCTTCTTGTGCACTTGGCCCTTTGCCGGCTTTGCCTCCACCGCCAAACAGCTTCCCAAACACGGACATAATGATATCAAAACTCTAAACTATATAGATATATATAAACAATGTCCTTTCAAAAATGTTAAGGCTAGCTAACTACAAGCGATCGTGTCACTCTCCTGGCCCTGATTGTTGATATTTCTTACTTCCTGGTTAAGGCCATATGACGTAAATTGTTACATTGTGTTCCATGGGACTCCCCCTCCAGGTTAAAAAAAAACAATAATCCGTACATTTCGTTTAGAGCATGTGTGTGCTTGCTTGTCATGTTTGTTATATTAGGAGTAGTCGCTGCAGTAGTAGTAATAGTAGAGACTGGTTACATTTGGAAAAAATAGGTGGTAGGCATTGTAACAGTAAGACAAATACAGTACATGTGCAAACAGTGACCAAGAGACTGAGCAAGAGGTTCTTTCTCCAGGCCATCAGACTGCTAATGTACAATCACTAGCTGACTATCCAATACTGTAACACAGAAAAAGCCGACACACAAACATACCAGTCTCACAGACATAAACAAACACAGTTGCACATGCTGCAGCTCCATGTTTACAAAATACATTTTGTTGACTGTTCTTAGACTGTAACTCATTGCACTTGTATATACTGTTTCCTGGATGAAGCTTATTCACTCTAATTAATTACTTTGTCTTCCAAATCCTGTCATGCCTCCTTGAGTGTCTGGAAACATTTGTAATCCAAAAATGTTTTTCATAGAGCGATAGCTCTCATTGCTAAGATTTCAGTTTGATGTTATATTTCACAAGACCTTCCCCCACATGGATGTAAATAGTGGGGCACATGTTGTGTTTGTTGATTCTTTCCATCCCATTTAGACTTTGTCTTATATTTGAGAAGACTGCGACAGTAGATGCATACTGCTTTAGAAAACTCATCACTAAGCATTACAGATCCTGTTATATTCTCTAAAGATAGTGTGATGTCCAGTTACACTAATGATGATTTACCTAGCAAAAGTGTGTGTTTGTTTTTGACAAAAGCATATAGTTCACTGCAAAGGGCATTCATCAACATATTTTGATGGGGTTGTAATCAGCTGTTTCCTGGCCATCCTCACACATGCAACGTTGCATTTAAAACAATAATCAAGTGAGAATGGCATTTGATCGTGACTAGTTGCAAGTAGGTACAGATTTACACTGACGTTCCACACATTTTAAACACATTTGTTCAACATAAGTTAACCAGCATGGCCTAGTCTACTTTTGTGGTGACTCAGATTTCCCTACTCAGATTTGGCTTATCTTGGTTTTATTGATTATTTTTGCTTTTAATGTTAGGCATTGTACTGCATTATTTAGAGCTATAAACCAACATCCAAATGTCCCAACTACCTGTACCTTGAGTCACATTTACTCTTGAAACTTCTCAGTTTCAACTTTCTTTCACATGCTCAGGCTATCCCAACCTACATTTTCTCAAAAGGTTTATCAGCAGTTACCATGTGCAGTCCATTTCCATAAATGTTTATAGCAAGCTAAACACACCAAACATACTTTCTTTTACCTATTCAGGATATCCCAACTTCCAACTCCTAAAACGTTAAACAATTATAACTATATGAACGTAACTTTTTTTTGGCATAATTAGCATACATTTATACACTTACAATAAAGTTTGTTTGGCGTCTGTAACTTGAAATGTTGAACATTTCAAGTTACAGACGCCAAACAAACTTTATTTCACATGTTTAAGCAAACCCACCTTAAAATTCTTAAAAATGTTGTTCTGCTATACTAATTAAATGTGCCAACTTACTCAATTATATCCGTTACTATCATTACAACTGCTGTCAAGTTCACTACTAAACAGCATTTGAAATACATAAAAACATACATTATATTGATTGAGCACTCCTCCTTATCATTATAGTAACTATTTGTAGTAATGTAATTATGACAAATGAATAAAAAAACAAAATTGTTTCAACTAATTTAAATTATTTAAAAAAAAATTATTGGCATCGATTAGTGTACTTGCCTTTTTGAGCAACACCCAATATCAATACAATAACGATGACTACTCCAATAACGATGAAAACAAACTCTAAGCGAAGGGGCCTTTCCAATTTCGAACTATCTGTCAAATATGAGGTAATTCAGGTAGATTTCTATTTGTCCAGGGCAATTACAAAAATCCCTGCAAAATTGCACAACTTGACAGGAGACATCTCCTCGCTGACATACCACAGACTGAACCCACTCCATGACGTCACACTGAGTCCTTCCTGCTCGCTCGCTCGCTCGCTAGCTTAGCTTAGCTTCAGCTGTTGTTGGCAGTCCAAGTGGTGCATTTGTCATCCTCTAGGCTATCCCTTACCGAAGTCAAGTCGTGTTCAGTAGCTTTTCCAGTAGCCATAATAACAACAGCTGCGACTTATACCGGTAGTTATATCAGAAAGGCTTCCGAACCTCTGGGACATGGCCAGACAAGAGCAAGTCCTCCAGCTTGAGCCACCACACGAACTGAAATTTAGAGGTAAGAGGGCAGGGCCTGACAGTTTAATTTGGTCTGCAAGTATTTGACCATCGTTCCTAGCTAGCTATTGCATTAACCGTGTTTTTGATGATACATATCCCGTGAAACGATGGGGCTGCAGACTGTATCATATTTTTTATTGGGTGACTAGAAGGCAATATGCGAAGCGACATTGCATACCGACGTCTCGCAACGTTACCTGAAGATGCTAACAGGCTAATGCCATAGATGTCATTTTCTTCAGCCTCCCTTAGCTAGCTAGCTAGCGTAGCCAATAATGAAAAGACAGGCCTGGGTCATTTCCTCAATCATTATCAGTTGCATGCTATTCAGTTACCTAACTATCTTACTCACGATCTACGAGGGTTTCGAGTCTTCTGTTGTTGACCCCATAAATAAACATTTCTCATTATAGCTACCTACTACAGTATAATTCTAGTACTTTCTGTGAGGTCAGGGCTGAAATATTGCAATTTCACAATTACCCTAATGGCTGAAGAGAATAGTTTCGCCTTAGGCGAAAACATAGGTGCACTTTTTTGTTTTAGCCCAACAGACACACGTGAACAAACGTTTAATTAGTTGAATCAGGTAGTGGATGCTAAAGGAGATGGGCTGAAACAATAATGTGCACACCCCCTAGGGGAGCCACAGGAATTGATTGAGAAATACTGCAGTAGAAAAAGGTGACTGTTGACAATTATCAGACACAGGATCAGTGAGTCCTAGCAAAATAATTATCCTATAATTAGTTATAACAAAAGTTATTATAACTACTGATTTCATTAGAAAGGTAACATTTTAAATGGGTGGCTTTTTCTAAATAAAAGGTTCCTCCCCAAATGTTTGGAAAAACTCCAACAGAGCTCTAATAGTAGATGAACCTGCTAGTATTGATATCTGTTGTCTGTTCCCTCTCTACTTTCTAGGTCCATTTACAGATGTCGTCACGGCTACCCTAAAGCTAAGCAACCCAACAGATAGAAATGTGTGTTTTAAAGTGAAGACGACCGCGCCTCGTCGATACTGTGTCCGTCCAAACAGTGGCATCATTGACGCAGGCACCTCCATCAATGTATCTGGTTAGTAGCTTTTTTTTTTTTAACTGTAAGTTATTGTAACTTACAAACCTATACATTAGGAACTAATTGTACTTTGAGCCCATTCAAAAGAACTAACACGTTATGTTATTGCTAAGGCCTTCGTCTGTCTACTTTGTTTTGCAGTTATGCTACAGCCTTTCGACTATGATCCTAATGAAAAGAGCAAACACAAATTCATGGTGCAGTCCATGCTTGCTCCATATGACATGACTGACATGGACCAGGTGGTGAGTTTCCAAATCCGATCTGTTACATTACAAATCCAACTGTGATCTTATGGTCACATTCAGTTTATTCCAGCTAAAGTTTTAGTTTAGAATGACTGATGCTGCTACCCTGTCAGGCTGCTACCTCAGTTGTTTTCAAACCTCTCCTGGGGACCCATAGCCGTTCTATGTATTCAGTGTATTCCAGAGCTACTGTAGCACGCCTGATTGAACTTGTCAGCTAATTGTCAAGCCCTTGACTGCTTGATTCAGGTGAGCTAGTTCAGGGCTAGAGCAAAATAGTCAGATAGCTGGGGATCCCCAAGAGAGATTTGAGAACAACTGCTCTACCTGTTTGGGAGGTGCAGTTGGGACAAATGTTGTAGCTGTGTTCGGTCATCTCTGTGTGGCTTTTAATTCAGTTATTCTATCTCTGTTTTTTTTCTCTATCATTCTATCCTTACTTCCAATAGTGGAAAGAAGCAAAGCCGGAGGAGCTGATGGACTCAAAGTTGAGATGCGCATTTGAGCTGCCGCTAGAGAATGACAAAACTGTAAGTATCTCCTACACCACTGTGTCCTATCACTACAATCAACTGCATGTCTTTTTCTTACATAACAGATGTTACCTTACAGGGTAAGAGGCTTTCTCCTTTGAGCCACGACTCCGCCCTACCCTCAAACTGATATTCAATTGATACTGTCCTATCCTAGGAAGGCTGGTGTACCTTGCCAACATGACCCGGCAACAGCTAGGGGATGTTATCGCGGTCCCTTCACAGAGGATTTACTGTCTGGCTGGCGTCCCCAGAATTCTGCCCTTATGCTCCCTGACTTTAATTAGCTTCCACTGTAGACCGAATAAGAATGACTTAGGCTTGGCTAGAAGCTTTAGTCAAATCCTTATCTAGAACTCTTACTAATATTAATATAATATACAGGGTCTAGGTTCCATTATTTCCAGATACCCAGGAAACTCATTTTAACTAATTAACCAGATGTGAAAATCCTCAATCAATTAGTGAGAACCTCGGATAAAACAATATGCTCATAGGATAAAACAGAAAACAGGTTGGAACAATAACTCAATGTTTATTCAACATTTAGTCCCAGGTTTTTTGTCACCCATTTTAAGACTACTAAAGATCTACTCAACAATGGTCATCCTAATAAAAAGGTAAAATAGTAAAATCAATCTCTAAAAGAGCCAAAACATTGTTTTAATTATAATCTAAGGAAACCAGAGTTTAATATAAAATCGATACAGATCAATCAAACTCTCCTGCATGGCAATGACTGGGCCTCCCGTCTTACATCCCCCTCATTTTATAGCCCAACCATATCTTGTTAGATTTTTTAGGTGTTAGCACTTTAGCATTACCCAAAATGTCAGGAACACATCCCTTTCTACATCTGTGTCTACATTTATAAGGCAATAGTGGAGTGAACCCAGAGGCTTGAACTTCTGTACTGAACTCAAACGTCCCTTGCAAGTCACCTTATCCATTCGACTTCCGAACGAAGTGACCCAAACAGTCTCCCAACTTTTTGCTGATTCGGCTCTTCCTCCGGGGCTTTTCCCCGACTGGTTTTTCCCAGAGGAGTTCCCTTGTCGATCCCCACTCATCTAGGGTGTGTGTACCTTGGGACATGCAATCGAGCATGCATAATCCTATGTGTGTGTCTGTCTGTGTGAGTGTTCTCTCCTTTTCAATCTGTCAGTGAGTATGCAATTCACAGTTTCATACCTTTCTCCAGACACTTTCTCCTCGTGTATCTGACAAAGAGAGAGCCTGTAAAGCATTTAATCTGTTTCCAACAATTCACCGGGCCCCTTCACAACATTCACAAGTAGATCCTGAGGGATCCCATCATCTCCATTACACCCTTCGATGCAGCCATTGCCATGTTTTTTTGTTTTGTATTTTGTCTTTCTCATCGCCATTTTGTTATTCATCCGCACGTGTCTCCTTCACTCCTCTCCACAGCATGAGAGTGAAAGCCACACAAATGTGTCCCCTACCCCCATAAAGTCAGAGCTCTCCTCACTCCCTAAGTCGGCCAGCTCCTCCCTGGATGACGGCGAGGTGAAGAAGATCATGGAGGAGTGCAAGAGGCTCCAGATGGAGGTCCAGAGGCTACGCGAAGAGAACAAACAGATCAGGGTGAGTCTCCGATGTTGTTAGGATCCGCTACCATCCATCCTGTTGTTCCACACAACGCCATGTAACTAACGGCCGGGTTGGGTAGAAACCCATTATTCGCCAGCCACTGTAATCCCTTACTTTACTAGCAAGAAATATTGTAATCACAACGATTACTTCTTGGATCTTCTTTTCACTCGATGCAAAAAAATGGACATCTTGCATGTTTGATCTTGTTTTTAACATAGACACTAATATCTCCCGATGCCCCAAACCTAGGAGAAAATAAAGTTATGATGGCAAACCGGTTATAAATCAACCTGAGCATGAGAACTCCCCAAATTGATTAGTAGTGGATAAGTAAAAACAAAAAAGAAATATCACAATAACATTTTGATTTTAATGTCGAAATACATTTGAGAATATTTACTCATCCACTTATCGTCCAATTTTCACCCATGCAGTCATTCTCATGCTTAGGTTTCGTTATAACTGGTTTGGTTGAGCTTATCAACTTTTTATTTTCACCTTGGTTTGTGAGATATTAGTGTCATTGAGCCAAATAGATAATGTTGTCATTAGTTTATGTACATTGAGGACAATCCCCCATATATACCTGGCCTGTGTAGGTCTATAAAAGCACATATAGCCACCACACCTCGTTATCAAAATGCTTCTGAACACACATGTTCAGTGAAATCAATAGGGTCTAATATCAGCACTTCTCCCCGAATGCTGAAATAGTCATCCTACTTTCTTATAATTTTATATACAGTTGGTATTTCTCACATTATCACACCTATCCAAGATCCATGGCTACATAAACCGTCTAGTCCATGGGGTATTTTGAGTAACCACATTCCACTTGGATGCATTTAACATGCATTAGTTTGGATCCATGAACCTTTGCTTGTAGACCAAGTTGATCGCGAAGGAATGATCTTTTAAGTAGGTCAAATTGATTTTTTTCCTCATGTGAAGGCTTCAGGAACTCAATAATTATCCTCAGTGTAAGTAAACTAAGGACAAAACCATCTACATGACTCAATGACTCTCATACTTCACTAAACCTCCAAATGAGGAGAAAATATAGGTTGACTGACTCAAGCAAACTGGCAATAATGACATCCTAAGCATGAGAATCAGCATTTTTTTTTTAATGGCAGCAATATGCCAAAGTTCAGTACCCCATAATGATAAAGCAAAAAAGGTATTTTTTATTTGTGCCATTTCACTGAAAACAACTGAAATATTTAATGTATTTAGACCTTTTACTCAGTCCTTTTATAGAAGGGCCTTTGGCAGCGATCACAGCTTTGTCTTCTTAGGTATGCCTCTAGCAGCTTTGGACCCTCAAAGGCTCCCCCATGTAGCCTAAAAATACCATCATCGCGGTTCTGCAGAATGCGTTCAAGCTGCCGCATTCACATTCAGTGCCATCTTTACTCAGATATTACCTGCATATTGAGTGGAAAGCTGTTCTCTTCACATTCTTTTCTTGGTATGGTGCTTAATTATGGTCTGGGTGCCGTTTACACATCAGATTGTTTTAGAAACCCATAAGTGGCGAATTAACTCCTCTTGACTTCAACCTGTTGAGTGATGGGGTATTGAAAGGGTATGAACCTGTTTTACAAGGATTTATCGGTTGGGTCATTCCGAGTGGGTTGCCAGACAGACAAGTTCCTATTGAAAAATGCCTGTTGCACTAAATCTAAAGGGGGATGGCAGTTTATTGTGCACTGGAATTGGATTTGTCTTTTTTTGTCTCTCTAAAATACATTTAAAAAGAAAAAAATGGCGAAACGGTATCTGCCTAGACAGTGCTTTCTGCAAATAGGTCCCATCTGTTTCTAATGTGCTCTCTGAAATGCAGTGTATGGTAAATCATACAATGGAGAATCCGCTTCAGTCAATTTCCCATTTTCTCTGTCTGTTATACTATTCAACAATGGTTTTGCATAAGTTTAAAGTTTAACAAATGGCTGTTTTATGGAGTCTTATCATTACAGATGATCTGAGGTGGTCAAATTTACAGGACATATCGTACCCTGGTTAGAAACGTTGTATGAAAGGTACAGTGGAATAAGAATGATGTCTATGTTGAAAAAAAACCCAAAAAGTTTTATTTTTCAGAAAAAGGAATTCACACATTACAAAAAGATAGTCATCGTTTCAGTAGTGGTTACCGTATTCCGCCACTTGGCACTATGCGTACGTTTGAGGTCTTCCCACAGATGTTAAATGGGTTTCAAGCCCAGCTTGGGCTGGGTCACTCAAGTTCACTCTGACATTCACAGACTTGTTCTGGAGCCATTTTAGCGCTGTCTTGTCTATGTGCTTGGGGTTGTTTCGTACTGAACAATGAATCTTTGCCTCAGTCTGAGTTCCTGTGTGGTCTGGTTTTCTTTCAAGGACTTAAGTACTATGCAGAGACCTGACCAGCTTCCCAGTCCCTGCTTTTGAGAAGCATCCCCAATGCATGATGCTTGCACTACCATGCTTTACTTTAGGGATGGTATTAGCCAGACGATGAACGGTACCTTGTTTTTGCCAGCTGTAATGCTTGGCGTTTAGACCATAGTGACTCTTTGTTCTTAAAAAGGCAAATGACATGCCATCTGTAGGACTTAGGAGTGGCTTTCATCTAGCCACTCTACCATAAAGGCCTGACTGATGAAGTGCTGCAGAGATGGTTATCCTACTGGTAGGTTCTCGTGTTTTTGCAGTGAAACTCTGAAGCTGTTTTAGTGGCAGACACACATCCGCAATCAAACACAAAACTGTCGCGGACAGCACCGACCACAGCACCACGATCTGATCTGATCTGGCCTGGACTGCCATGTCTAGAAAGAGTCTTGGTGGTTCCAAGCTTTGGGTAACTTACAGTGCTTTAGCATTCTGGGTTCTACAGCAAATTCCTTAGACTTCACGTTTGTTTGTTTGTTCTGACATGTGCTCTGAAGTGTGGGATCTTATATAGATAGTTAACCTTGCCAAATCAAGTTCTAAAGACATCTCGAGGATGATTAAAAGACACAAGTTGCATCTGAGCTCAATTTGGAGTGTTATGGCTAAGGGAATAAATACTCTTCTACATAAGCTATTTCAGTTTTTATTTTCAATAAATTGGAACACATTTAAAAAAATATATATTTTCACTGTCATTATGTGTAAATTACTTTTTTTTTTTAAATTTGGTGTAAAACGTAACAAATTTTGGAGAAAGTGAAGCGTTCTGAATACTTTCCAAAACCTCTGTTTGTCAGAAGATAGCTGTAACATTGCATAGCCTTATTATGGGATGCAGATGCAACATAGCGGGTAATCTTCACAATATTTGAAGAGGAAAAAAGCTGTGGCGAAAAAGTGCTCTCCATGCAATGCACGTGACAGACCCAGTCCTTCAAACACGCTGCATTCAGGTAGGCCAAATGATTTTTGCTTGCTATCATGTTACTCAAGTCAAGTTACATGATATGCCTATTTCACATTAGCTGTTGACAACATTGACTTTAAGCTAAAAAGGCAGGTGCAAACCAGGATATGTTTTTTTATCTGATAGGCATTCACATGCTACATTTGCCCAGTGCCAGTCTCTGCATGGGCATGCTTAAACAGGGCATAGCAAGGTTATTTTGAACTGCAGCATTTTTTGGTCCGTTTGGCAAAAAGTTATAGGTTACAGATGTCACTAGGCCTTTTATTTATATCATCTATGGTGTGAATCACATGGCTAATCTCTCAACTCCTTGCGTCTTACGGATTGTCATAGTTCATGGTTCGCAAATGTCTTAACAGCATTTTCAACCCAATAATGGTGGGAGTAATAACCTGCTAAACATCTGTTGAATTCAATTATGAACAAGTTTAAATTCAGAAGACAATAGGTGAGGCTTTTTATTGCTCAATTTAATATGTAGATTGTTTTTTTTAATTATTTTCATATGCCCAATGGCCTTTTGGGTGGCTTGGTTTGATGTGCCCTGTGAACATGATTAAATAAAAAAAGAAATGCTCTACATTACAAATTACAGCTATGGCCAGCCATGTGAACTATAAGAATAGGAAATGGATCAAAAAGTTACTAAGTGATCCTATTGGGTAACTCATAACAATTTTAAAAAGGTAACCATAACGCATTCATTTTCAAGGAACCTTCCCAAACCTGTCTAACAGACCTCTTATTTGGTGGGTAACTGACCGATTTCGAGATTGGTACTTTAACTGCTGTTTCACTGCGGTCACACATCCTGAACGTGTTTGGACTGACATTTGGCCTGTGACTCTGCCCCCTCTACCAAGGAGGATGATGGCCTGCGGAAGAGGAAGGTCACATCCATGGCGTCCTTCCCCCATTCTTCATCCTCCCAGGCCATGATGAAGGAGGAGGGCCTGAGTACCCGGGTGTTGGCGCTCTGTGTGCTGTTCTTCGTCATTGGAGTCATCATTGGGAAATTGGCCCTGTAGAGACAGCCAGTGGCAGCATGCTTGGAGGACCGAACAAAACCACAACGGGATTTTTTTTATTTTTTTTTGCATAACGTAATATCACATGGGTTTATTTGAGTAGTGAAATTATTTAACATAAAAAATTTGAAGGTAATCAAGTTTAATAATGAAAAGAACAAGTCACAAGTTGTCTTGCCTTTTGAATCACTCTCCGTCCCTCCATCCCTATGGCACAGGTACAGTACAAATCATTGTGTGGGGGAAGTGGCTACGTTGTGTTCTATAAGTATCAATAATAGCAATGTGTTCTAGTAAGGCCAATGCTTTTCCTACCGCAGAACTAACGTGACTGAGTTCTATAATGTTGTGTGAATGTTTTAATCACTGCTTTTTTAAGGCAAGGTCTGTACGCTGTGTGTGAGTCGAGAGGCTGCCGGTGAATTTTAGCATGAACGGGCGAATTATGTTAATCCTGTCATCCAACTTCCAGTATAAAGCGGATTTGGGCAGTAACTGAAAATAAAATGTTAACCATTATTTTGTCCCAAACAGTTTCTAATACAGTAGCTTTTTATTTATTTTTTGTCAACATTCACGTTTTGCTATTTGTTTCAGTCTGTCACAGAAGTGTCATGGCACTGCAGTCAGTTGGACACATTCATTTAGTGAGTCTCTTAATGGAGGGTGCAGGCTGGCTGAACGTGGTCGTTTGGTGGTAGGCCCAGTCTGTGATGGATATCCCTGGGATCAGAATAAAATGGGTGTCATCTTCAGAGGGAAAGAGTTGCAGCTTATCCAGATGACCGCAAACAAATTGACCTCAAATGAAGCCGGGTTGGGATTCACACCCTGTGTTGTCTGATTTCAGGGTGGTAAAATATGCAACATCCATTTCAGACTTACAGTACACTAAAATATACTGATTGGTTTGGACTCGCAACACTGCATATAGTTCGTTAGTACTTTTTGAGTAGTGCTTTGCTTAAGTTTTTTTTTTTGGAGTATCATGTAGGCATCGTTTTGATGCACTACATTTAAATATAGTTCTCACATGTCTACTCTGCATAGCATGGAAATTACCTGAATATTTTTTTTTCTTTGTTTTAAAATGCAAATATTAGTCACCTCAAAAGGGACCATCTCGGGACTAGCTATCGGTTGGGGTGATTTCTTTCATGACTTGGTTTGTATTGTTTTGGCTGTCAAAAGAACAACCTGTCTGTATTTAAAACCATGTGTTTGTGTAGCCCGAGAGGCTTTGATTGCGGGTGGCTGGATGGAGAAATGAGCTGTAAACACTACGTAAAATCTGCAACAACGCTTCAGACCATCGCAACATGTAACCACAACAATTGGATACTGTTTTGTATGTACATAAATAAACAAGTAAATAATTGAAATAGCAAGGAGCATAATTATTATAGATGGAAAAAGCAAATATAATAGATCATGTAGCATCATCATATTGAATTAAATGCATAAACTCCCCCAACACTTTTTTGTGGTAAGTTGCTGATTCGCTTCACTCATTCATGGCTCAAAAAGAGCTACATGTAAGCAGAGAAGTAGCATGCAGCCTTTCTTTTTGAATGTATTCTTTCAGTTAGTAATTTTTTGGGATGGATGTTGGTTAGAATCTGAAGGTTGTCTGCTCCTGGAGTAATGTCCTAACACTGCTGAAGTTTCACAAGATCCATACATGAATGATTGTTGACCCTTCCTTTTTGACTTCTTGATTTACTTTCATACAACAGAAAATAAGCAGGCTCCACAGCAATATCAAACCTTAAATTATGAAGGCCCCTGTGTTCACACAACAGTGGGACATAAGCTATTGATATGGTTTGGTGTCCCAGATTTAGCATTAAAAAATATGAACCCAGCTCTTAACCAGTCATTGGAATATAGCAAGCAATGTCAGTCATTCAAGGCACATTATCGTTGTAGGGTCAACCAACCCGTCAATTTTCCTCTGTCCTTTTGAAATCATCTAACACAAGACATCAATTACTGCCATGTTGTAAATCTCTTGTAATTATCTACGCTATACTGATGAATTCATCTGAATCGATCATGCAGTAGATCAATGTATTGAAATAGAACAATATTAAACTTCTTCATAAACTATAACAGTGTAGTATTTGTACAAAAGAACAGTGTTGAAGCGGAATGCCTGTGTCTGGGTCAAATAGGGAAAGACTTGAGTTTTACCTTCTTGAATGGCAAACAAAGAAATTAAAAGGGAGTCATCATTCATGTAACAGACTAAGTCAAATAAAATGTAGGGAATGTGATTATCTGTGAGAAGCAGTCCAGTGTACATAACTCAGTAAATGTACACTGACAACTAAATGAAACATGGGTATATGTTTTCTGTGTGGTGGTGGGTAAGGACAGGCCTTTTGCTGTCTGCACCAAAAACTTTTATTTTGCAGAGCTCCTCTTCTGAAAGTAGAGACCCATTTTTGATGTACACAGTAAATGAAAACTAGGGCACTGAAGTGAAAGTGGAATACTGTACAGTCTGCCTGCTGTGCAATGCTAGGAAGGACCCCAAAACAATACCATTTTTTTTTTCATTTTTAGTTTTCTTTAGCAAAAGAAAAAGAATCATGTAGAAACAAGCAATGTTTTGCATTTGGATATTTCATCACTGTTTACCTTAAAGCTAAAAATGATATTAAAAATGGTAAATAAACACCCTTCAAAATGTCGTTTGCAGATGTCATTAATGAAACAAAACAATTGAAAAGGATTAGGTTTAAGCAATACACTACGTCAAGTGTACAATTTGTGTCACGGTTCTTTGATTCTAATAAAATACCTTTTTAATCATAACGGGGGGATGGGGTATCAAAATAAAAATCCAAAGCTACGAATGGTGGTCCCCTTCCCTGGAGAGAGAGGAGGTACACTGGCAGAGCTATACAGCGCAGTATAACACCCACTTTAGCTCGTTATACACGTACAGTCGTGATCAAGGCACAGGGATCTTCTAAAAGTTATTTTTCAATAAAGTTGTACAAAATAATACATTTTACAGTCTGTACAAGAATAATAGTTCAGCAGTAAAGTAAATAGACATACAGAGCTGGGTATGGGGGGGGGGGGGGGGAAGGGGGG
>JACXGI010013581.1:0-20530 GCA_016801175.1 Esox masquinongy | reverse complement strand
ATAAGGACCTCTATTCACAGTTGTGACGGCTGCTCCGCGTGGCGCAGCTCCTCTCTCCCTCTCCGGCACTCCACCTCGCCGGTGTACTAACCACCGGCTGGAGCAGATGGCAGCAGCGCACCGTCACACACACACACACACACACACACACACACACACACACACACACACACACACACACACACACACACACACACACACACACACTTGTTTTGAGTTAGTAATTATGATGACTATTTAGGTTTCTCATTTTCACCCACACCTCACGTGTTATTGTGCCCTTGTCTGTTTGACCGTGTGGTGCTGTTTCTCTCCATTAAATCCAAGAAACATTCTTTGTTCCGTGTTGTTTTGTTACTTTTGATTTTGCCTCATCTTTTACGCACTCACTACCCTCACACCTCACAACAGTATCATACAACTGCCATTGTGTCACAATATAATGATAAATGTTTAGTAAATACACCAAAGATTTGACATTAGTCACTGTCATGCAGCATATAGCACATTTTTCAGTTTCAATATAATGAACCACTTTGTACTCCAAGTTTACATTTCAAAAAAGACTCATTCTGAAACCAATATGCATACATTTTAATACAGTATAATGAATGCCATTCCACTCTGTAAAAGTACTTCAAAGAAACGACTAGATAACATAAACACATGACAGGAAACAATACAAATAAGGAAATATATCAGTTAGATGTAAATGCTAAATGCATATAACCAACTATAATTTTATAATTTATGTAAATATATTTACAAGTACTTAAGACATTAAAACATTTGAAAACAACCAAAATCAAATATGTACATTTATGTATGAAATATATGGACATACATTAGTAATACATATATTAGTATATGTTTAAAAAAAATATAGGCACATATTAAAAATATATGTATTCAAAATATATGTCAATACATAATACTTCCGTGTGGGTGCTATAACCTATAGAAACACATGTAATACAGCATTTGTATTTGGTACTGTCTTTCCTATTTCTGTAAGGTACCAGGAATTCTCTAGACCAATATATGATCATATGCCTATTTTCATGCTTCATGTTTGTAATTCCACCATGCATTGAATTGCCACAGGACTTACCTACCTTCAATTATAGATCTGATGAAGTTCATCTGATTGTTGATTTTGTAAGGAGACAAATTTAGGGGAAAAGTTGCAAATATCCTGTGATGAATTCTGATCTAACGAATTGAGTGAACATCACAAGGAAAAACAAGGAATGCCATCTTTTAGTTAGCTTTCATAACCTGTAATTTATCATTTTAAAAATGCTGTGGCTGAAATACCAAGGTACAAATGCCTTAGATTGGCTGATTCGTAAGTGTGACAGTCACTGTAAAAATAAAACAAATCAGGTAATCTCTAAGATGAACATACTCAGAGGTACTATATATATATACAGAAGTGAGTACACCCCTCACATTTTTGTAAATATTTGATTATATCTTTTCATGTGACAACACTGAAGAAATGACACTTTGCTACAATGTAAAGTAGTGAATGTACAGCTTGTATAACAGTGTAAATTTGCTGTCCCCTCAAAATAACTCAACACACAGCCATTAATGTCTAAACCGCTGGCAACAAAAGTGAGTACACCCCTAAGTGAAAATCTCCAAATTGGGCCCAATTAGCCATTTTCCCTCCCCGGTGTCATGTGACTCGTAAGTGTTACAAGGTCTCAGGTGTGAATGGGGAGCAGGTGTGTTAAATTTGGTGTTGTCGCTCTCACACTCCCTCATACTGGTCACTGGAAGTTCAACATGGCACCTCATGGTAAAGAACTCTCTGAGGATCTGAAAAAAAGAATTGTTGCTCTACATAAATATGGCCTAA
This sequence comes from Esox masquinongy, assembly GCA_016801175.1. Taxonomy (NCBI): domain Eukaryota; kingdom Metazoa; phylum Chordata; class Actinopteri; order Esociformes; family Esocidae; genus Esox; species Esox masquinongy. Next base: position 18,663 of record JACXGI010013581.1, on the reverse strand, counting down.
GCTATAAGAAGATTGCCAAGACCCTGAAACTGAGCTGAAGCACGGTGGCCAAGACCATACAGCGGTTTAACAGGACAGGTTCCACTCAGAACAGGCCTCGCCATGGTCGACCAAAGACGTTGAGTGCACTTGCTCAGCGTCATATCCAGAGGTTGTCTTTGGGAAATAGACTTCTGAGTGCTACCAGCATTGCTGCAGAGGTTGAAGGGGTGGGGGGTCAGCCTGTCAGTGCTCAGACCATACACCGCACACTGCATCAAATTGGTCTGGATGGCTGTTGTCCCAGAAGGAAGCCTCTTCTAAAGATTATGCACAAGAAAGCCCGCAAACAGTTTGCTGAAGACAAGCAGACTAAGGACATGGATTACTGGAACCATGTCCTGTGGTCTGATGAGACCAAGATAAACTTATTTGGTTCAGATGGTGTCTAGCGTGTGTGGCGGCAACCAGGTGAGGAGTACAAAGACAAGTGTGTCTTGCCTACAGTCAAGCATGTTGGTGGGTGTGTCATGGTCTGGGGCTGCATGAGTGCTGCCGGCACTGGGGAGCTACAGTTCATTGAGGGAACCATGAATGCCAACGTGTCCTGTGACATACTGAAGCAGAGCATGATCCCCTCCCTTCGGAGACTGGGCCTCAGGGCAGTATTCCAACATGATAACGACCCCAAACACACCTCTAAGACGACCACTGCCTTGCTAAAGAAGCTGAGGGTAAAGGTGATGGACTGGTCAAGCATGTCTCCAGACCTAAACCCTATTGAGCATCTGTGGGGCATCCTCAAACGAAAGGTGGAGAAGCGCAAGGTCTCTAACATCCACCAGCTCCGTGATGTCGTCATGGAGGAGTGGAAGAGGACTCCAGTGGCAACCTGTGAAGCTCTGGTGAACTCCATGCCCAAGAGGGTTAAGGCAGTGCTGGAAAATAATGGTGGCCACACAAAATACTGACACTTCGGGCCCAATTTGGACATTTTTACTTAGGGGTGTACTCACTTTTGTTGCCAACGGTTTAGACATTAATGGCTGTGTGTTGTGTTATTTTGAGGGGACAGCAAGCTGTACATTCACTACTTTACATTGTAGCAAAGTGTCATTTCTTCAGTGTTGTCACATGAATTTTTGTTTCAAAGGGGTGGGGAAAAACGTTTTTGTCAGTAACGTCTCAAAACATGTTAAGCCAATCAAATTCATTGCTTGGGCTAACTCCTCAAAACACATTTCTCCATTAACCCAGTCAAATGCATTGCTTGGGAGGGGCTTATACTGGTGCTCACGAGAATAATGTCTTCAGTGCAACCATAGCTAGCTAAGTGAAGATAGCAGCAAAATCGCTAAATAAAACCCCATCGAATTCTGTAGGTGTCTGTTGCGTTTGTGGTGAACTATAACGGCCTTTGAGATACAAACAACATTTTCCTAAGTAAATCGTCGTTATTGCGACGGGACTACACTCACGTTAGAAGAAATATTGGCCCCGGAAACGCTGAGTGATGGGTTTTCTAAAGCGGTATGAGGCTCCTGTCATAATCTTCTATAATATAAAAGAAGTGTGGATGAGGTAGAAAGAATTAACACTTCTTGTGAAGGGAAAAGGCTAATTGTAAACGGAATGAAAAGAGGTGGCTTGGCAGTCTTAACCCCCAGATATACCAACATATTTTCGCCTAATGAATTTTTTCGTCCTCTGTCTCGTTTTGGCTTGCGTATGCTGCTGCGATTCCTTTTGCGTTCAGAACACGATCTTGATCCTTGATTATTGAAATCAGAGGAGTAACCACTAGTATCATTAACCTGTCCGTTTTCAGTTTCAGTAAATCGCAGACAGTCGGCCATGCTTGATAAATTTAACGTTTACCATAGCCATGCACGCCAAAACATCTCTTTCTCAGAATAGCAATTAGACAGAGAAGTTGTAATGGCTTTATTGACTCAATCTTATGAATAGAGCACAGTTCTTTCAAAACAGAATTATGTTTTTCTCCATCTTTGCTTCTTTTCTGATATGTTGCAACCTAGATAAATAACTTTCAGGAAATGTGCTCTATCCAGTTCCAAAATATAGTGAAACCACGCCGTCAACAAGCCTGTGAGTGGAGTTAAAAAAAAACAAAAAAACATCCAAGAGAAATCTTGCTGCTAAAATTCAGTGGCAACTTTTTTAGTAGGCAAGTTTCCAGACCTCCAAGTTTCCACCTTCTAGTTTCTGCCTGACTCCTGTGTCACTGTCCACAGCCCACCTGGTAGTTCATGTCCAAGTTCACTTGTTGGGCAGCAGGTACCACCTCATGCTACCAGTAGTGACAAGGACACTTGCAAAACTAGAGAAGAATCAGTCAGGAAGGATAAGGAGAGCAATAAGTGGCCACCACCTCCAAAACCATTCCCTTTTTGGGAGATGTCTTGCTGTTGCCTCTCCAGTGCACCTGCTGTCAATTTCATTTGCACCAAAACAGGTGACATTGATTCACAATTGCATATGCTTCCTAACTGGACAGATTGATATCCCTGAAGTTTAATTGACTTGGTGTTATGCTATGATTACGTGTTCCCTTAATCTTTCCAAGTCAAAAACAAAATCATTGCTCAGTATTCAACAAAGCCAAGAACACGCTCATTTATTCTCAACTGCTCAAGCAAATAGTAAAAGTTCCTTTTCAAGAGGGATTAAACAGCATTGATGAGATATAGACACACCAAAAAATATTACACTACACACTTCAAAGGCTGCTCCACAGTCTACATCAGGGGTGTCAAACTGGTTCCACGGAGGGTCGAGTGTCTGCAGGTTTTTGGTTTTTCCTATAAATTGGTTCCCAGTTCAGACCTAAACTAACCAATTATTGACCGAATTAATCAAGTACAAGGTAAGAGTGAAAACCTGCAGACACTCTGCCCTCCACGGAATTGGTTTGACACCTGTGGTCTACACAAAAGGAGGTTGTCGTAATAAAAGTAATGGAAAATGTGACTCAATGTAGAGCAGTGGCTAACGATGTCACTCCTTCTGTAGAATGGTGGGACAACACTGAGGAGGTTTTACGAAAAGAACTTCACATTCCTTCTAGAATTTATAAACACAGAAGCAACGGCTAATGGGAAACAAAGAATAATTGGATGCTAGCTACTTCTCTTCTGCTATTCTACTTGGAAGTGTGATTACATTTCAACATTTTGACTCTGTCCAGTTTTTATTTGCATCCATTTGAGAAGGTGAGATGGTATGACAGCCATTAGCGATAATGCTTTATTGCTATTGTTTATGGACAAGAAAGTGAACTGCTGAAGGTAGATTACATAGAATTGGGACACCTCCAGGAATTATGTCAAAGACACAGACACATACAAGAAGTGGAAAAAATAACAGAAACATGGAAAAGAACTGTTAAGTTCTTAAGAAATTTAAGTACCTAAATCACATAACAAATGTAACTACAGAGACCACATAAGGGTTGATTGTCAATAAGTACATACATATCAGTTATAAGAGGTGTTCTGAGAGTTAGCATATGAATATTTAAGTTTTCAAAGCAACATGAGGCAACTAACAGAGTACCAAAGAGATCAAATATTCTTTGTCTGAATTGCAGTTGAATCAGTTACAAAAACGGCATAATTCTTCAATGTGTCAAGAGGAACAGTCTCAAAAATTATGACGGCATATGCCGAGCATTGACAAATAGTAGAAGTGTTTGCAAGTTGAAGCTGAACGACAGGGATAGATGGACACTAAACAGGATAGTTACTCAATACCCCAAAAGTACAGATTTCCAGCTCATTCATCCCCCAAAGAACTGGTTACTTTTTTTCTTGAAGAATGGTGCAATATCCTACTACACAGGTTAGGACTTGTATGATAGTAATCTCCACCATCCTGGTTGGCTTCATGTATAGTTAATAATTGACAGATGCCAGTATGGCAGATACGAATTGTAATGTCACACTTTTCAAACTCTTTAAACAGATGACCCTGCCTGTGATTTGGATTCTAGCATAATGATTAGCCGACATAGTTCAAATGTCTGAAAACCTACAGTGTAGTTAGATTGAAATACTTGTTTGAAATGTTTATGAAACAATTTTTTTGAGTGAAAATGTTTAACTCAAAAGCATCTCAAATATATGTATTTATTCTAATGTATTCTCCATCTGCTTGTACAGGGATTGTGTTGTGAAAAGCCCAGATCCCATTCAGAACCCCAGAGGGCCCTGCAAAAGGTGATTCATCTTCTCTGCCAGGCTCATCATCTCCCTGGCCCATCATCTTCCAGGCCATTCTGTACCGTCCAGGCTTCTTCCCCCTGATAAACATGGGGCCTTTATGTCTTTTTACTTCTTCAGTATTATAGATAAATACCTTGATCCACTACTCGTTTTGTCCAGTTCTTGGTGAGAAATAGCCCACTGTCGACAAACTTACATGAGCTAAAGACATTTGATGCTGGTGATTTATATTTCAGATTTTTTTGTTGCTTTTTCCGAAGTCATTTTGGAGGATGTAGCGGAGGTCCTCTCTGTTACCTAGACTCCCTGGTTAATTTTGCATACTGTTAGGTTACATGCATTAAGTTAATTCTTACTATTTATAGCATATAGTGATAGCTAATAGCGATTAATAATGTTCAGACTAACAACACAGTGGATTTAGATTATTTATTGTATTTCAAATCTGTTGTGTTGGTGTTGCAGGGTGGCTACGTCCGCATTGGTTGGTGGATTGGCCTGCAAGGAGAACGTAACATTAGTGTTGTCGTGCCAGATTTTAATGTATAGCATTCCCATTGTGCCGATGTGCCAAACGTATGTTTAGATATGCCAATGTAGTTGGGTGAACTAAATGTTAAATACAGGTACTTACCATGTGTTTTGATCCTCCAGAGCAGGGGTGTCCAAACGGTTCCATGGAGGGCAGAGTGTCTGCAGGGTTTTGGTTTTTTCCTATAAATTGGTTCCCAGTTCAGACCTAAACAATCAGGTGAGGGTGGAAACTGACCAATTAGTGACCAAACTAATCAATCAAGTACAAGGTGGGCCAAAAACCTGCAGACACTCGGCCCTCCATGGAACCGTTCTGACACCTCTGCTCCAGAGTAGTTCAGCAGTGTTCGGGCAAAGATTCCCCGGGAGCCAGTGCGCAGCTAAAATGGGTTCCGGGCGCGACCAAAGGGGATATAATCAGGGGTTGGTTTGAGATGTGATTAGTTAATGTAATGTTGATGCAGATTTATTTTGGATAGTATGGGGGGGTAAGATTAGAATAATTATTTATTGAACAGTGTAGTAATTATTTCAAACAAAACCTGTAAATATAAAATGCTTGGTGTGTACATTGTTGTGACCCCTAGGGGTTAAGCTTACCCAATTATCTCCGGGCGGTTCCCTATAAAAGGAGGCCTGTTTTAGTGTTTCGGGTATGTGTTGCGGGATATAATGTTGTGACCATGGTTGGTGTAAGTTATGTGTGTAAACAAATGCCAATTTGGACTTTTTGGACCTCTGTCTCCGCCTCATCACTGTACCTCCGACTGCTCTTATCGGCTATCCGACAGAGGATAATGGTATTTTGCATGTTTTGAAATATGTAATTGTCTAGCTGGTCTTCCAAATGTCGTTGTCTGGTTATTTTCACTTTTACTTACTATTTTGGTTCTCTGAAGCAGTCACTGTAGTGAAAAACTGAAAGGCAAATTTTACACACAAAATCTCAAACTATAAGATTTTAACTGTAATCAGTAATTGATTTCTTTAAATTTTAAATTATCATAAAATGTCTCTGCTTTTCCATTGAAAAGCAGAACTTATATCTCTGAATTGTTGCTCCAGGTTTCTGCACTCCCAAGACACAGGCCTTATTGTTTCCGGGACTTCTAAACAGCTGGAAGATGGGCTTTCTACTATGAAACTCAATTTTTGTGGAAAAACCTCTGCAGACCCATGGGAGAGATGCAAACTTGGTCTCAACCTTTAACACTTTACTGAAGACTGATCTCTTCAACAAGTCGTATGACCCTATGACCTGGCCCACGGTTGTGAAGGTGAATGGCAAGGCAATGAATTGACAAACCACCTTTGTTGTCTCTGCCTGTCAGACTCATCTCTATTCACTAGAATACTTTGCCTCTGACCCTATTATGGGGACTGGCTTACAGGGGCTCTGTCAATGCTGTCCATAAGAGTGTGCATCATGTCATACCTGGCTTTGCTCTAAACTCAGTGTGAATGGAGTCACTGACAATATTTTTTTGTCTGGTTTTCGTGGTACCTCAGGCTTGTGCAGTGGTGATAACCTAGTGGGATATACTTGGGCCTTGTTTCAAGGTAGTTAGTGATCTTTTGATTTCCCTTCAGGGGGTCTAGGGCTGTACTTGGCAAAGTGGGTGGAGCTATTTCCTGCCTGGTTGACCCTTTACAGAGGTATCTTTGAATGGGTCCACAATGTTCCCTGACCCACCTGTCTCAGTGCCCAATATCTTTGCTGCACTAGTCTATGTGCCAGGGGCCAGAGTACCTCTCCGGAGTCTGGTGAAATTTCTCTTGTCTTATTTGGTGTCCTGTTTGATCTTGGGTATGACCCAGGATCAAATTATACTGTCTCTGTCTGTCCCTTGTTGTTTCTTTTTCTCTCACTCACATTAGAAGTACACATGCTTCAGGATTACATGACCTGAATCTCAACCCAACACAGCCAGAAGACATTTACTTCAGAGTCATTTAGCAGACACTCTTACTCAGACCGACAATACAGTAGTCTTGGAATACGTTTTCATATTTGTCACCAGCAGGAATTGATTCCACGACACTGGATATGCTATTGCTGTGTTATTACCAAGTTAGCTACACTACCACCCCCTGGAACCTGTCTTGTCCTATGGTCCTTTCTTTGTAGAGAGATTTTCCTAGCTCCAATGCTTTAAAATCTTGCTACTTGCTCTTTTGGATATTAGGCATGTTTGTATGAGCACTTGGTGACACATTCTGATGTAAACAATACATTTGATTGAGTCATTGACGTGATTGACGGCAGCAAGAAGGTAAAGTCTGATATTCCATACATAATAAAATCATTTATTTCTTGTGAACCAGAGGAATGAGAGCACTTAAGAAAAAAACACTTGAACAAGCCCAAGGCCTGACCCACTAAATATTAGAACTAGTGACCTAGATGTTTCGCAATGACCTACAGCAATGGGAATGCCATGTGGGCAAATAACAACTGTCTCAAGTAGCACTCTAATCACTATTTAGTCTGCTTGGCTCTGGTTAAATGTAGAGTACCTAAAACAGAGACAAATAAGTGTATCAGTAAAAGCACTTTGTGACAACTGATGTGAGAAGGGATTTATAATATACAGTTGTGCTCATAAGTTTGCATACCCTGGCAGAAATTGTGAAATTTTGTCATTGATTTTGAAAATGTGACTGAACATGCAAAAAACTGTCTTTTATTTAAGGATAGTGATCATATGAAACCATTTATTATCACATAGTTGTTTGGCTCCTTTTTGAATCATAATGATAACAGAAATCACCCAAATGGCCTTGATCAAAAGTTTACATACCCTTGAATGTTTGGCCTTGTTACAGACACACAAGGTGACACACAGAGGGTTAAATAGCAATTAAAGGTCAATTTCCCACACCTGTGGCTTTTTAAATTGCAATTAGTGTCTGTGTATAAATAGTCAATGAGGTTGTTAGCTCTCACGTGGATGCACTGAGCAGGCTAGATACTGAGCCATGAGGAGCAGAAAAGAACTATCAAAAGACCTGCGTAACAAGGGAATAGAACTTTATAAAGATGGAAAAGGATATAAAAAGATATCCAAAGTCTTGCAAATGCCTGTCAGTACTGTTTAATCACTTATTAAGAAGTGGAAAATTCAGGGATCTCTTGATACCAAGCCAAGGTCAGGTAGACCAAGACAGATTTCAGCCAAAACTGCCAGAAGAATTGTTCAGGATACAAAGAAATACCCACAGGTAACCTTAGGAGAAATACAGGCTGCTCTGGAAAAAAACAGTGTGGTTGTTTCAAGGAGCACAATACAACGATACTTGAACAAAAATTAGCTTCATGGTCGAGTTGCCAGAAAGAAGCCTTTACTGCGCCAATGCCACAACAAAGCCTGGTTACAATATGCCCGACAACACCTTGACACGCCTCACAGCTTCTGGCACACAGTAATTTGAAGTGACAAGACCAAAATAGAGCTTTATGGTCACAACCATAAGCGCTATGTTTGGAGAGGGGTCAACAAGGCCTATAATGAACAGAATACCATCCCCACTGTGAAGAATGGTGGTTGCTCACTGATGTTTTGTGGTGTGTGAGCTCTAAAGGCATGGGGAATCTTGTGAAAATTGATGGCAAGATGAATGCAGTATGTTATCAGAAAATACTGGCAGACAATTTGAATTCTTCTGCACGAAAGCTGCACATGGGACGCTCTTAGACTTTCCAGCATGACAATGACCCTAAGCACAAGGCCAGGTTGACCCTCCAGTGGTTACAGCAGAGAAAGGTTCTGGAGTGGCCATCACAGTCTCCTGACCTTAATATCATCGAGCCACTCTGGGGAGATCTCAAATGAGCGGTTCATGCAAGACGACCAAACACTTTGCATGACCTGGAGGCATTTTGACAAGACGAATTGGCAGCTATTATACCACCTGCAAGAATTTGGGGCCTCATAGACAACTATTGCAAAAGACTGCACACTGTCATTGATGCTAAAGAGGGCAATACACAGTATTAAGAACTAAGGGTTTGCAGACTTTTGAACAGGGGTCATTTCATTTTTTTCTTTGTTGCCATGTTTTGTTTTATGATTGTGACATTCTGTTAAGACCTACAGTTGAATATGAATCCCATAAGAAATAAAAGTAATGGGATTTGCCTGCTCACTCATGTTTTCTTTAAAAATGGTACATATATTACCAGGGACGCCGACAGGAATGGCAGGGCCCAGGACAGAATTTAACATTCAGGACCCAAACCACGGGCCAAAAAATAAGTTAATAGTAATTATATTACTGTCCAAATAACAGGGCATAAACGTTTTATTGTTTAATGTTTTAATTCATAACTAGGCCACATTCAAATCCCTTTGTTTTCAACACAGGTCATTAATTATGTCACATCTTTTCAATTCATAACCTACTCAGTCCCAATCAGCCATTACTTAACTGCTACAAATATTTAGACGTTCTCTTTTAGATTTCTCCTTCCATTTCTGTGCTTCTAGCTTTGGTTGCATGGTGGCAATGTTTTGGCCAGATAGCTACAGTACTGTAGTTAGACAAATTTATTGGTTAAATTTGAAAAAAAATTAAGCTGCACTATGCAGGGTTTTTTCAGTAAAAAAAACAATTACAGGATTTTGCAATCACTCACCCGTCAGAAAGCGGTTCCACCCCAATGCCTGATAGAGCAGTGTTTCCCAATCCTGGTCCTTGGGACCCAAAGGGGTGCACGTTTTTGTTTTTGCCCTAGCACTCACACACCTGATTCAAATGAAAGACTTGATTTTAGGTTGATTATGTCAATCAAGTGTGTAGGTGGTAGGGCAACATTTGGGTCCCCTTTGGGTCCCGAGGACCAGGATTGGGATACACTGCGATAGAGAATCAAGTTCTGAATAAAAATATGAAAAATGGAATTACCTGTTCCAAAAAAGCCCTAACTCAGAGTTTGACGACATTGTTCTTAGCCTTGCTAACGTTAGCTTAGGGTTCCTGATAGGTAGCTACAGAGAGTTGGTCTAAGTCTTCTTTTGCTTTGCCGTTTTCGTAGAGTATGCTGTAGTAGACAAGGGAGGAAGTGACTGTTTGTCATCCTGGTCTCCGGCTGCCATTATAGTTTCTTACAGTAAGCAAACTTCGGTCCTTACGGCATACTTATGCTATATATAATATCATCCAGGTAAAATCCGCATTCACAAAATAAGCCAAGGAGGAAAGCCTGCCTCACAGAAGGCGATTGGCTGGAACGAGATTGGCTGGGAGTAGCGGCGTGCTCCAAAAATTATAAAATGACATTCCACTGGCACTTAACTTTTGTTTTTTTTACTTTTTTTCCTATCTACTGCAGATTTAACAATGTTTTGTTGGCGCTGGTGTTTAGGTTATAACCCTGATTGGCTGTTGGTGTTAGGGTATCATTCTGATTTGCTGTAGGTGTTAGAGTATCATTGATTGGCAGTTGGTAGAACAAACCATTTTTACAGAAAAAGGTTTAATCATAATGCTGTATGAAAAAAACAGCAGAGTAAAAAACATGATTCCCTTCATCAATGCAATTCTTCTGTTTAATAACTTAACCTTCTCAATAGTACTGAATACTAAGATTGACTGACAAATTAATAATTATATTTAAGCCAACCAAATGGGCCCCACCCCAGGCCTGGACCTGGGACAACATTCACGGTTGTCGCTCCGTCACTGTATATTACCAATTCTCCAAGGGTATGCAAACGTTTGAGCGCAACTGTACATTGGATTGATTGACTTTATTGATTGAAGCCAGTACATTAACAATGTTTATTCGGGTGTCAATACCATACATAATAAATGAGATATTATGAATCATTGTGAAGAAGCATTTAATAACACACACTTAAAGAAGCCCAAGGCCTGACCCAATTCATAAGAACTATTGACCTGGTTGTTATGCATGACCTAAAGCAATGTGAATGCTATGCATGCAGATGACAACTGTGTCCCAAATTCCCTCTTCCCTTTTTGGTGCATTTCTTGGCCCCGGTCAGAAGTAGTGCGCTACATAAGAAATAGAGTACCATTTAGGATACAGTCAACTGACAACAACGGTCGTATGCCTCTGGGACCTGGGACTGTCCTGGTTTGGTGCTTAGTCCAATCCTACGATTAGATTTAAATGGCCGTCAACAAAGATAAAATGACTTGAACAAGTAAATCCCCCTGTTGCCTTCAGGATAAAAAAGCTGGAAGCTTAACCCTGAAAATATAACTGCCGAGCAAGGAGGACACCGCCATGCACGAATGAATAGGTGCTGTGTTTGCTTGTTAAGCAAAATATTACCACCCAGTATTTTGCTGACGACACAGAATGGAATATAAACAATAAATACGTTATACATTTATACAGTCTGTATTGTAATGTCGATTTGAAGACTCCTACGGCCTTAGTAAGATTTTACCCATATCCCTGACTTTGTGTGTGCTTGTGTCCGCTTGTGAGCTGGCGTGTGAAGAGCATGTTCTTCACACTTATGCCCGTGTGTATGTGTGTGAGTTATGCATTCATAGAGTATATGTCTAGGGGAGTGTGTTGTTGTTATGTACATTGCGTGCTGCTAAAGAGTTTATGTTATTCTCCTTTCTCGCTCTACTCTCTATTCTGGGAAAGTCCAAATTACAGTCTTTCAGTGTGTGGCTGGCTTGTGCGGTTCAGAATTTGTACTTAACCTACCCTTCCTGTGCCATTTTGCTCCATCTGCCTCCCTCCTTTTTTCATTCTATACTTCCCATGTTCACTTCCTACTCTCCCGTCTTGTCTCAAATAGAAATTCTTCTGTTTCCTTTCACTATATCTACACCCTTTCACCACAGCTTTTTTTGTTTTACCTTGATTTAACCTGGCATGTCAATCAACAGCGCTTCTCTTTCTCCATTTTCCACTCTTCCTGACTTCCTTCTTTGCCTCTTTCTTCTCTCTCTTTCCCATTTCTCTTGCTCTCCAAAGTGTTATCCTGAAGCCTGTTGCTCTGTGCTCTAGAGGTTCATGAAAACAGCCATGGCTCCTTAAAAACATGTCCTCCCTGTGGCTTTGCTCTACTCATTTCAGCCTTTCCTGTCTCTCTCCTCTTCCTCCTATAATTATCATCATATAACATATGGATATTCCAATGCTCTTTTGTCGCCATTCGGAAACATGATTTCCTCCCAAAGATGTATGTGTTCGCTTGTCTGAATTGTGTGTCTGTTTATGTTTACAGCTAAGTGCTTGAGTATGATGATTTTGGGGAGAAGTAAGTATTTACTTATTTCATAATAATCCTAGAGTACTGCGCACTCCTAAAGTGAGTAATAAAAATTGACACTTAACTGATGAATTATTTGTTTGGTTGTTGAATTTCACAGAGGTTCTTCTAAGTAAATCAAAGTTCAGATGTAGCCAGGTGGTTTACTAGGATCTAATGTTATTACTTCCCTTTATTGAAGTTAAATTAATTGTTTTATAAAAACATGTTATACAACTCAATTCATTTTGAATGTTGAATTTCTCAGGCAATGGGAATACGTTAGTTAAAAGTTTGTTAATATTGAAATGATGTTGCGGCTCATGTTAAGTCTAGCACTTTCTTTTCATTCTTGCGCTTGATTAAGGAAGCAATCATAATTCACCTGGTGGACAGAAGGGCTTAATCACCTCTTAAAGGTAGGTTAAAAAGGTAGTTAGCTAAGTAATACGATTTAGAGCTTATGTTTGTATTCTACAATTGTATGTCATTTCCAGATGTGATTTTCATTGATTTATTAATAAACTTAGAATTGTTAAGTTATCATATTTTTGGAGAAATGCTACACGTGTAAGAAAGGGAACGTGTGGGACAGTAGATATGTACTTATTCTGTACTTTTTTATTTTCCATTTCATTTTAGAGAACTCTAAGCCCACTGCCATATTTATGCTGTATTATTTTACCATATTTTTGTTGGGTAGTATTTTTGTATGGAAATTTTAAACCAAGTGGTAGGGACTAGTTGCATTCACTTTCAAAGAAACATAATTTACTAAAAAAAGAGAAGGACCCCAAATTATTGTGTTCTGCATTTAATCCTTATTTCACATGCTCCACACTGATGTAGCATTAGATGTGGGCTTCTAGTTTCAAGTACACACCTATTCCATCATTGGGATGCCAAGATAAAGAGAAGCTTTGACTGGGCTGAGTGGGAGCAACCCTCATGTAGGTGGCAAAACAAAGAGCTTTGGCTAGAGTTTGAGCATTGCCTGAAAGTAGAGAGATGCAGTTCTTCTTGCTGCTCTATAGTCTTGTAGTGTATGCAGCTTTGTTTTGCTGAGGTTGAGCTTGAGGTGGTGGACCGACATCCAAGCAGAAATGTCAGCCAGGCCTGCAGAGATGAGTGTTGCCACCTGGGAGTCAGATGAGAGGAACGAGAAGAAAAGCTGAGTGTCATAAGCACAGAAACATGGTAGAAACCAGGATATTACAGAGCCAAGTCACTTAGTGTTCAGAAAGAATGGCAGATGGCCTAGGATCGAGCCCTGGGGGACACCAGTACTAAGAGCTTGCTGTGAAGACACAAATCCTTTCCATGTCACCCAGTAGGACCGGCCTGCAATCCAACAGAGTGCAAAACACCCAGCCCTGAGAGGGCGGAAAGGTGAATCTGATGATTCACTGTGTCAAGGGAAGTGGTTAGATCTAGAAGGATAAGAGCAGAGGAGAGTTAACTTGGCCAGTACGAAGAGTCTCTGACACAGAGGAGAGCGCTCTTGCTTGGGTGAACAATTGAAACAGTAACAAAACGTCATGAAAGTCATTTTTATTTTTTGTGGGTTAAATAATTTGAAAGACTAGCCTAGAGTAATGCAACCCTTTAATTCATAGTCAAAGCACATATATTTCACTTTTTATTCAGGCTGTATAATTTTTGTTTCAATAATGTAGCAAATAAATTAAATAGTTAAAATGTTCTCCATCTCTCAATTTAAGAAAAATTCATTAATACATGTCGTGTGAACTAGGGTGTTTGAGCAATCTCCATCTGCAGCATGGTTTTGACAAAAGTCGTTCCCAGACATTTCTCCACAAATTCAAGGAAGGGTTGGTGGAACACTTCGACCTTTATCCAATAACACATATAGCTTAGTCTATCCACCAATCACCTCTCACAAGTTAACACGTTACCTCACTTGTTTTGTACACCTAAGCACCAGTCGCTATGTAGTTTATTATGTAGTTTACATCAACAACGTTGATGTTACTAAATTTACAAGTTAAACACATTTAGAATTGCCATTTGTACTTGCATTTGCCTTCATTGCACATCTATACATCCCACTTGTAACATACATTGTTCTTAATTGTTTCACTTGTACATTTTCTGAAATCTTCTATTTGCACTTCTGGTTAGATGCTAACTGCATTTCATTGAACTTTTTCAATGACAGTAAAGTTGAATCTAATCTAATCTAATGTAGGACAGCTGTGTGAGCATATACAGCGCAGCAGATCTGTCTCGCTAGCACTGACTCATGACATAACATGGCAGTTCTTACTTCCTAAACCTTGTTCACTATTACAAAAAAGTGTTGTAGGCACTTTTTTATAATAGGCTCAGACTGGACTGTGGATGTAATTGAAGTGATCATTTACATGATCAAATGTCACTCCATGATTCCACACCTGACTGTATTTTGATTTGCTGTAATCATTAATTTTATGCCCCCATCCTAAAGGCCAATAAGTTAAAATGGAAGTTGTCCCAGGTTTATATGCTCTGTGCGCTAAAGCCTGAAGACAAGGTTATAAACTAACCCACTGCTCAATGACTCCCCTCTGCCCCCCCCCCAAAAAAAATGCAGAAAAATGTCTGAAAAGAGTAGCGTAAAAAATGGAATAACGTAAATGTGAAAGCAGCTCAGAGCTGTTGACCTCTAAAACAGTGGTGATTGACCCACTTTGCTGTTGTTGGAACTGATTATTTCCCCCTTACAGCAGCCAAAAAGAGTCTTAATGCTAAGTAACCTGGTCTGTGTCCTTAATTTAATGGCACACTAAACTTCTAAAGTGAACTTAATTTGACCACAATCATTATACTAAGTATGAACACTTCTCTATTTAGATAATTTTAGAAATCTGTTCATCTTGTGTTAACCTCCAAATACTCCACTGTGCTTTAAATGTTGTATATAAATAGTTTATCTGTCCCTAAACATTAGCTGTAATATGTGATGCGCTAACAGTAATACATTAAAAGGACAGTTCATGACAAAAGAAATTCCTGTATACTTGTCCCAAATCAACAAGGTTATTTTGAACACAGAATCAAGAAATATAAGCGTGGAAAGAAACTGGTATTTTTAAAATGTTGGGGGTGTGTGCTTGAGGGAGTTTGTGTTTCTTTGAGCGATATGGACATGGGCTACATCATATTTGACTGAAATTTATTTTTATTTTTAGGATAAGGTGTGGGTGGGAATTTCTGTTTCTGTTTTAAGATATGGGAGACAAAATCTAAGGATTTGAATGGTATTTTTTGGATAACATGATGGATGTGGGAAAGGGTAGTTCATTTTCACGAATAGCCGACATATCCTCTTATGAACCATTTCAGGTCAGGTTTTTGCTCTTGCTTTTCCATACTGCTGACGACTGGCAAGTAATGAGTAATATACCTCTGAATGACCAGCTGCACTCTCCCCCTGGTATAACAATCTAACTTCAATATTCATCATTTGTCCATGAATGTCAAGTTTTGACAGTTAAATTAAAGCATTGATTCCAACTGGTTAATCTAAGGATATGGTTTGGGATTGGGTTAAAACAGAAACATGTCAACCAGTCAACTAATTGAGTTTAGGTAATCATTCCAATAGAAACCTCTGAGATTGTGTCAAATTGACCTCGTCATCAATTATGTTGTAGCTCTGTGTGCTAATTACAGAAACGTACTGGCTTTATTTCCGCAATGACCGTCACACTTAAAATAAACTGCTGGCATGAAGCATTGCTTTGAAGGAGTCTGCAAATTGTGTCGTATCAGAGAGAGAACTTCTGTCATGACAACCTTCACAAAATTGTTTGTAAAAGCCCAACCGTGTGAGCTAAAAATATGTTTCTAACTCACAAGTACACACTTCTCGCTCACAAGTAAACAGTGTATGAAAGCAGGAAGTGTAGGTTACAAGATGACATTGTTGACACGATTAGATTTTGTCATGGGATGCCTGCGACTTTCCTCCCAAATTTCTATTTTTAACAAAACCAACTGTCAAGATCAAACCATTTCAACAAATTAATTACCATCTCAATTACAGTCAGTGGATTCTTAGGCACAATGAATTTGAAGGTAGGCAGGTCCTGGGTCATTTCAGTACTACATGTCCTAGTTCGTTTCATTGCTACATGTCCTAGGTTATTTCAATGTAGAGGTGCAAATACTGATAAAAGCATGAAAATAGGAGTATAAAATAGGAGGTCAAAATGTAGTACTTTCTTTTATACACAAACACCTTAAAACATTCTTTGAATGTGTACAAATGCTTTATATTTGGAGATTTTAATAGTAAATATAGCAATATTTGCCCTTAACTGTTGAACACTGCCAATGAGAATTTGAGACACCTTGCAGAAGTTTACCATTCTCCCCTCAAGAGAGGTGCTCACTCCCTTCTAGATGTGCCAGATAGTACCTCTTGATGGCCTATGAAAGCACATGACACATACATTTGACAGTGGGGGTTGGAGACGTATAAAGGCAAGTTAGTTACGATGTCCAGCTAAATTAATAGCTACTGTATAAAATTTGCAACTCATAAACATAGATACAATAATTCTGAAGTATCAGGTTATCATTGCCACTCCCCACTGAAAGAGGAAGTCTAACAGCTGATCAGTAGAGGCCAGTGGAGCAAGATGGTATTGGGCAGATATTTGTTTTTCCTTTTCTCTTGACAAAACTTCTGATCTCAAAAGGTTTTTCTTTCTCCAAAAGTAGAATATGTTACAGATTGGGGTAATTTATGGGGAGTTTACCAGCTGACAAAGGTTTAAAATAATTACTTTGTTTTGATGGAGTACAGGGCAAGCTGAGATATTGCAAACACACATCTTAACAAGTAAGCTTTTCCTAACAGATACATGCTAGAACGCGCCCATATTGCCCAATAAGATCTCTCTAGCTTATACTTGACTCTTACCACCTTCTTTCCTAGGTTCTGCCCCCTCATCTTCACCAGCATCCCATTGGAAACAACAACTTCTGCCCTTGGTTTAGTTACAAAAATTATTTGGCAAGAGCCTACTTCATGGTAGTAGATCTTTCCGTTCCGCTTTCTGTATCTCCCTGGGTAATCCATCGCTTCCTCAGAGGTGGAAGCCACTTTGTGTGTGTGGGTATGTGTGTGTGCACGCCTGTCTGCCGCGCATGAGTATGCGCTTGCCTGTGTACTGTGTGTTTCTGTAGGCCGTGTGTGTGTGTGTGCGCACGTGTGTGTGTGTGTGCGTCAGGCTGAGGAAACAGAACCATTACAAGTCTTTACCACTCGACCCCCTAATCCTGTGGCGAGAGAATGATCAAACCCTAGTTGACGTTGTCAACAGTCGCCTCAGGCTCCCAATATTATCCAGACCAAAACACCACACACTTTTTTTTTTCAACCAAAAAAACATGTTTAGTTGTAGTCGCATGGTTACACACAATAAACAAATAATCTGCATGATTATATAAGCGGTGTTAGGTTCAGTGAATGCCAGGAGCCTCACGAGTCAGAGGGTTGATCCCAATTGCTCATTAGGGCCGGGAAAAATGCTTTCCCAGAGTTTGGGAGTTTAAAAAATCAGAGCTTTTTTGTCAGGGTTTTATATAGTGTGACTTTCCAAAGAGCATGTAAAGGTTGCATAAAACACTTCTATGCAAAAAAAGCCTGTTAAATATTCAATAGTCTCAGAGGCAGTCTCTTGAACCAGACAAGTTAACTGGGTTTGGCAGTATAGTTGATGCGTTTGGCATAATCCTACTCCAGTGTCACGGTATGGTGAGGATCAGCGCCACCGTCCCGTACACCTCCAGTTCCCGTCACTCCACAAACACATCCTGGACTTGTTTTGTGTCACATGTTTTCAACTATTCACACCAGGTCCCAATCATCTCATTAGTATGTGTTTAAATGTGTCCCCTCTGCTCCCCACATTTGTCGATCATTGTTGTTGCTGTCTGCATGTTACATGTAACCGGTGAGTGGTTTCGGTTTGCTGCTCAAATATCAGCCCTTTTATTTTCATTATGTTTGTTTTTGTATGCTTGGTGTTTGTGTTTTCATTAAAAACCCCTGCATCGAGTGAGATCCGCCTGTGCCTGGTTCCTCCACTACCACTCCCGTTACATCCAATAATGGTGAGCAGGCCAGCTGACAGTCTTGCCTGGGCCCCGGACGAGATAATCTTAGATGGGCCATTTAATGTCAACCCAATGTCAGTTCTGGGCCCCCCCCTACCCTGGGCCTGGGACAACGTTTGTCCCCCCCTATCGGCGGGCCTGCTGGTGAGTGCTGGGTAAGGGAGGAAAAAGGTTTCTACCGAGGGCGGATCTTGGATCAATTTTTGACATAGTTTAAATACCGAGTAGTTTTCAATTTTTTTTGTCTTTTTCTTGTCTTTTTCTTGTCTCAATGGCTCCTTTCCCCTTCCTCACACAGTGCCAGATACTCTCTCTCTCCCTTCTTCTTGGTCGCCTGCAAAATAATTCTCTTTAATCTCTCTTAGTCTTACTCTTCCAGAGCGCTTCTTTTGGTTGTCACAATTTCCCTTTGTCTGGAACCATCTCTGCTTCTCTCCAATATTTCCTGTTCCCATCTCTTCTCCCCTTCCCGACCATACCTTTTCTTTCCCAAACTCTGCCTCCCTCCCTCCCACTCTCTCTCTCTCTGTCTCTCT
>JACXGI010013580.1:0-20468 GCA_016801175.1 Esox masquinongy | reverse complement strand
TATTGCATTCGCTTTACCGCACCGTTGTGACGAAAAGAGAGCTGAGCCGGAAGGCAAAGCTCTCGATATACCGGTCAATTTTTGTTCCTACCCTCATCTATGGCCATGAAGGCTGGGTCATGACCGAAAGAACGAGATCGCGAGTACAAGCGGCTGAAATGGGTTTTCTCAGAAGGGTGGCTGGCGTCTCCCTTAGAGAAGGGTGGCTGGCGGAGTCAAATACTTATTTCACTCATTAAAATGCAAATCAATTTATAAGGGTGGCTGGCGTCTCCCTTATGACTGAGAAGCTCAGTCATCCGTGAGGAACTCGGAGTAGAGCCGCTGCTCCTTTGCATCGAAAGGGGCTAGTTGAGGTGGTTCGGGCATCTGACTTGGATGCCCCCAGGCCGTCTCCCTAGGGAGGTGTTCCAGGCACGTCCAGCTGGGAGGAGACCTCGGGGTAGGCCCAGGACTAGGTGGAGAGATTATATTTCGTCACTGGCCTGGGAACGCCTCGGGATCCCCCAGTCAGAGCTGGCAAATGTGGCTCGGGAAAGGGAAGTTTGGGGTCCCCTGCTGGAGCTGCTGCCCCTGCGACCCGATACCGGATAAGCGGATGAAGATGATGATGATGATGATGTTTATGGTGTATGGACATGTGAACAGTTGTATCTTTGGGAGTTTTTGGGCTTTCCGACGAATGGCAGTATTAGTCAAAGACGATTGCATGGGTTGAGAGAGAAGTTGGAGGAATACAAGCAGGGGACAATTAAGAAGTTGCAGAAAGGGAGACGGAAGGTTGATTGGAAAGCTTATGGTATGCGGAAAGAAGAGACTGATAAAAGATTTCCTGGACTGTCCCTCTGACCGACCCCCCCCTTCCGTGTTGTTCCGCCTTGAGCAGCCGCGGCCTTCCCAACAGCTCTGCCAGCTGGGTCAGGGGCTGCGGACCTGATCCCCGCCTCGACAGCCAGCCTCGGTAGCACTTTGCCGTTTATTAGGGGACCATGGAGTGTTGCTTCGTCCCATCTGGCTCAACATTGGTGGAGAACACTTCCTCACAATCGACGTAGCTGACCCTGCATGTGGCCTAAATTTCCCTTGACCCATTTTCTTCTACCCGGATTCTGTTGTACTGGATAAGCTGTTTTGCCCAACATGTTGGGGGAGCATGAGTGGGTCGAGAAAAAGAAAAAATTAAACGGGGGGAGGAGGGGTTGCAGTGGTAGTGGCCGAGGAAGACTACTGACCCGGGGTTGGGGGAGAAGCTATGCTAAGCATTGCAGTTGTGATAACGCCTGCCTCCGCTGTGGTTCACTTGGGTATTGGGTTTGTGACTGTCCTGAGGAGGACACGAGAAAGGATGGCTGAGAGAACAGAGGCATTTTCAATTCTGGTGGACTTAGTGTGAACGACCCAATGGGGACATGCAGGGACGTTAACCGCCTGAGGGAGGGGTGCTGACAGTCAGAGGACACGGACCAGAGAACATCAACCGGTGAGATCATTCCTTAACACAACCCTGGTTTTCTCTGACATATTTGGAGGATACAGGAATTACAGTTTTTCATAAGATATTGTACAATAGGTGATTGGTTTGAGAATGTTAGGATTGATGGATTTGTGGAAGTAGTTTGATGGTTTTGAGAAAGTATGGTTTGTAGGGTGTTTCAGTTTTGGCAACTGTAGTTATGAAAAGGCCATTGTTGTTCTGTGTCCTGATGACACTCCCATGCAGTCAACCTATTGCGGGGTGATTCATGCAGGATCTTAAACAGCTCTCTATTGGTGGAATGGGTTTCTGTGCAAACGTCTCTGCGAAATGCAAGAAAGGTGTCTCGTTTGTTTTTTAGGGAAGTAGGGAAATTGAGCCCCTATGTCTCCCTAGTAGAACCTGTACTATAGGTTGGGGTGATTTGGTCCCCTTGGGCTAGCGGTGAGCAGCCCTGAGACTGATTTCCAGCCTCGTAGAAAGAGCACTGATGGCTTAGGGGCTATAACCGTTGCGCATTTGTGTGATGGGTTATGACTATTGTTAGGCTCAGAGGACCTCACAGATCCTGTCAGGCTCGATGTCCACCAATTTTAGAGGCAGTTCAAGGAAGTTCAAGTAATTGTGTTAATACAAATGAAGGTAAGAGTCAACTAAGAGCTTACTGTACATTAGCTAGCAGTACGTTCGGTAGCTCGTTTTTTTATGTTACAGCTAACTAGCTAGCTGGGTAGAGTTGTTACATACAGTACGCAATATTAAGCGCATTGTAGCTAGATAACTAACCCTTGTAATACATTATATAGATATATTTATACACACACACCTAGCAAATTAACCAGGCTATTGACTGTATTTATTCCAGCTTGCTCAACAGAAGGCCCAGGGCCTGGTCTTCTTCGTGCAAGACAAAATATATTATCTGTAAGTTGAACGTTTAACGACAGTACCTATGTTAGATTTATGCGGTTTGTCATTTTATTAAAATTTGTATCATTTGCTAATTGTCAAGATTTACCCCATTTTCATAGCGTGCGGTCAAGGACATACACTACTGCTGGCGAGGATGAAAAGTATAGGCTGCATGAAAGGTGAATGTGAATTTATATCACTTTTAAAAAAATACATGTTAAAATAGTCAAAACAAATAGATCAGTAAGTGTTTGGTGGCTGTGTAAAATAGAGCATTTATCATGCAAATGTTGTAAACAAGATCAGGGTTGGGTTGTCTGGTTTGTGGGCATTGGGGGAGGAGTAGTTTGGCGGGAATAGCACTGTACAATAAACACTGTACCTAGTTATATAAATTGGTTAACACCTTGTTATTGAGTTTAACTTGGTTAATAACTTGTTAATTACCATTTATTTACAGACATTTATTTGTTAAGCATAGAAGGGGCATGGCAAAAAAAGATTTTCACATTTATTGCTTTACTGCATTGGTTAAAAACATACATCATCTGCGATAGATGGCTCCAATACTGTACTGAAAAAGGAATGTTTTGTCTTTCATATGTCATGTACAACAGTTCACACAACACTGGTGTGCAGAGATTAGTGGTAAATCAGATTAGTCTAAAATGTATTGATGAAGATTGGAGCAGGACTGGCTTTAAAGGTAAGAAGTAGCCTGACTGCAAACTCTAACATTGAATAAAGGATTACAGTATAAAGCATATTATAATTGCTAAAATACCACACTTGAATTCTCAGATGCAGCTGCAAGCCGATACTGGACACAAAAGGAGAAACACTGTTCGTTGGACAACCTGGACAGAGCAGCAAAGAGGGACATCAAACAGTGGAGACGGCACCGACAGTGACAGTTTTGTTTATAAATGTGCAGAAAGAAAAAAACACATTTTGAGAACCTTTGTTTTATATTTGATTGGAAGTGATGACTAATTTTTCTTACAAAATATAATAAAATAAGTCCACATCTAAAAATGGGTGTACAGTTGTGCTCAAAAGTTTGCATACCCTTGCAGAATTGGTAATATATGTACCATTTGTAAAGAAAACATGAGTGAACAGGCAAAACACGTCTTTTATTTCTTATGGGATTCACATTCAACTTTAGTTCATAACAGTGGCACAATCATAAAACAAAACGTGGCAACGAAGAAAAAAAATTATCTGACCCCTGTTCAAAAGTCTACATACCCTTAGTTCTTAATACTGTGTATTGCCCACTTTAGCATCAATGACAGCGTGCAGTCTTTTGTCATAGTTGTCTATGAGGCCCCGAATTGTTGCAGGTGGTATTGCTGCCCATTGTTCTTGGCAAAATGCCTCCAGGTCATGCAAAGTCTTTGGTCGTCTTGCATGAACCGCACGTTTGAGATCTCCCCAGAGTGGCTCGATTATATTAAGGTCAGGAGACTGTGATGGCCACTCCAGAACCTTCACCTTTTTCTGCTATAACCACTGGAGGGTCAACTTGGCATTGTGCTTAGGGTCATTGTCGTGCTGGAAAGTCCAAGAACGTCCCATGCGCAACTTTCGGGCAGAAGAATGCAAATTGTCTGCCAGTATTTTCTGATAACATGCTGCATTCATCTTGCCATCAATTTTCACAAGATTCCCCGTGCCTTTAGAGCTCACACCCCCCCAAAACATCAGTGAGCCACCACCATGCTTCACAGTGGGGACGGTATTCTGTTCACTACAGGCCTTGTTGACCCCTCTCCAAACATAGCGCTTATGGTTGTGACCATAAAGTTCTATTTTGGTCTCGGCACTCCAAATTACAGTGTGCCAGAAGCTGTGAGGCATGTCAAGGTGTCGGGCATATTGTAACCGGGCTTTTTTGTGGCATTGGCGCAGTAAAGGCTTCTTTCTGGCAACTCAACCATGCAACTCATTTGTGACAGAATTCGGGAAATGGGTCCTTTCGCAAAAATTTGAGTTTGGCTTTTTATTGCATTTTATAAAGGTCCAGACTCAGAGCTTTGTAATGGTATATCATACAATACTGTTTGATATAGTTATGGGAAAGATATGCTGCTTTAAAAGTTGATAATCTGCTCTACTTAATTCTGAGAAAAAAGCCTTGAAAGATTCACACTTGCCAGAGAGCTGGTCTTTGTTTACGCCCATTCCGCATAGTTCACACCCTCTTAGGCCTTAACCCCACCCAGCAATTTAAGTATTCAAATGAGGGCACTCTGGCCTTGTGCTAAACTGGTCTGGTTGGTCTCAAATAAACACATACGATATCAAACCAAATAAAAAGTAATTGTTTTCACATGCAATTGATACATCAGGTAGAAACAGTAAAGTGAAAGGTAAACTGGCTTAGCAGCAGAATTCATAATAAATAGTAGAAGCAATGTAAGTGCAGATAGTTTGAGTGCAGGTGGACAGCCACTGAGCTGTTTAGCAGTCTTACAGTTCTGATCGACTGGGTTGTCCACAACCCAGTCAAACTAGCTTATCAAACTGACTTGCTCACTTTTGTGAAGACAATGCAAACATAATAGCTAGGCATAATCACACACACCTGGATGAATGACCGGTCAATCAGGTAACTTATCAAACTGACTTGCTCAATTGTGAAGACAATGCAAACATAATAGCTAGGCATAATCACACACACCTGGGTGAATGACCGGTCAATCAGGTAGCTTATTATCAAGACAACTGACTTGCTCACTTTTGTGAAGAAAAGCTAGTTACCAAACAAACAAGCTAGAAACCAGGAAATGTTAGCTAGCTGATAAGTTAATGTTGTTTCCTAGCTAGTTAACTTTAACAGTTACGTCACTAGCTACAGTATAGCTACATAACTAGAAATGCAAAGGACTTCAACAACTTTCTGAAAAATAATTATGTAGCTAGTCAGCAAATTTTAGACTCACCCGTATACATGTAGGAATGTTTCGCGGCAGATGGAAAATCCCTTGATTACATATGAAGTCCTTTGTCGTTTGCATTTGGTCTGTGGACTTTGTTTACTACGCTGTGTGTTTTCGCTACAGTTCACACTCAAAGTGTTCAACACTCCAAGAATCTGCGCATCTTTCATTGTCTCTGTCATGGATGCCATGGTTGCCCTTTGTTTGTAAATGTAATCCGTGGACAGTTGTTTTATACAAGATGAGCCAGCGTTTTCTTTTTGGCCATCGCCAAAATTTGCAATCAAATGCCTGAATTTTGTCCATTTCCTTCTCATACACTGCTTGTACAGGACATTCCACTGATTCCATCACATGGTCAACTTCATCTGTGACAATAACACTGTACATCTCAGTTCCTTCATCATCACTTTCATCATAAGAATCTGCAATGTCTCGTTCTCTGACAACGTTTTGTGAAGTCTGGTAATTCGTCATCGTTGTCCGATTCATCTTCCGAGTCAGAGAGGGTCATGTCGTCATTGTCCTCCAGAAAGTATTCTTTCACAACTTGTTCCCACTCAGATTTGTTGACAACACCCAGCTAAATTCAGGCCAGTTTTTGGTATGATAAGGTAACGTGCAGAGTGAGGCACCAATTGGCCATTGGGGGGCGCTACAGTGTATGGTCAAACTTGAGGTTTTCAAATAGCGATATCTCTGTGCTCCTTAGAGCTGAAGTCACCAAACTCATCTGAAATGGTGCTGCTTGTTGAGCCAAACAAAATTGCCTCTTGCATCTATGAGCTCTATCTTCTGTGTTTCTGTAAAGTTTAAATATATTACAATGAAACTAAAACGAATTAGTCCTAGGCCATAAGTAGATAAGAGAATACTACTGCATATGCTGTTTTGGTCAAAAAACTGACCTTTGAACTGTCACACTGACAAAAGATACCCAAATTTCCAAGTTTGGAAATTGGGTATTTTCTAAAATACCCAATTTCCAAAAGCTTTATTTTCAAATGCAGCAAATGTACAGGTTACTCAGCATCAGTGTTCTCATCATCTCGTCTAATGTCTGGGTCAGGTTACTCAGCATCTGTGTTCCCATCATCTTTTCTCAGGTCTAGGTCAGGCAATAAAATTTCATCAACATCCCACATTGTTTACTCTTTCCTGGCAGCGTGGGGAAAATGCCCTTGTGTGCCTTAGAAATCCCTGGATAGACTCCACAAACACATCACCACAGGTGTCCACCCGTGCCTCCTTTAGGTTTTGCTGTGCATAGGGGTTGCGGTCATATACTCTCCACCTCCTCATCCTAATCCTCTTCCTCTCTGTTTCCTTGCAACTTCAGCATTGTTAGGATCCATTATTCCAAAGCACATGGACATGCCACTAGGCCCTATTAATTGATCCTGCAATTCTGATGAGTGTGTTAACATTTTTGAGGCTTAGTGTTTGCACCTGGAGAAAGGTGTGGTCTTTGAGTTTAGGTCGTGATGACTTGAGTTAATTATATTGAGAGCATGTGTTTGCTGAATGAATATATTGTGCAATGAATTATTTATTTGTCCATTTTTGTGTAAGGCTTTGCAGAAAGAGTTTTGAACACAAACGTGGAAACAGGTGAATAGTGTTTACAGTTAATGGGAAAGGTGTGTTTTTTTGGGAATGACGTAAGGGTATGGGTTTTTGTGCTACGTGACCCAACTGGATAACAAGTAAGTAGTTGGCTATTCATGATATTTAGCATCATATTATGTCATTTGCATTATAATGATGTAAAAATGTTGTTCTGTTGACATGCTTTGGTCTGTTACTGATTTTTAAGTAAATATAAACAGCTCTACCAGTCCTCTGCCATCTAGTGGCCATTTGGTGTAATTACAACATAGAAATGAGGGAAATATGTGAGTATTCATGAAAAATGGTTCCATATCAATTTTAATGAAACAACAAATTTTGAATAAAACATACACACATTTATGAAAAGTCAGGGTCCTATAGGTACATGGGTTTCATTTCAACTAACGTATTACCTTGCAAAAAAAAACATGGTCAAATTGACTGCCTTGGTAGTCCTAGCGTACGAACAATGCAGTTATTCCATTATGACATTGTGTTTCTGCAAGAAAGCAAAGACCCATTATCTTTGGCACCTTGTGCTTTACTTAGTCTGGGATTAAAACAAGCAAAATAATCAGACATACAGCATTTGTTCCTTTGTTTATATCAAGCCAGACAAGACAGTCTCAAAAGCAAACCCTGGCCCACTGGATTTGACTCTAGATTGCCTAATACTGCTACTTCACCTCACTTTGAAGTTACACCTACATTGCAACAGTCAATTTCTCAAGTCCGCTCAAACATTAGTTTATTTATTGGCCAAATTTCTTTTAGGAACATGCATGAATTGCTTTTAATTGTCCATCATCCAAATTCAACCACATTTTAAAACCCGGAGAGGAAAACAAAACACTCAACCCCAAGAAAATAGGCTATATAAATGCCAGCATTGAATTGGAATGGTGAACCTAAACTTGAAAATTTTTAGGCTTTTGGCCTGGTTATACATCAATCAGCCTTAAGATTATCACCCTCTGCTTAATATTGTGAAGGCAAAACATCCCTGACCCGTTGAGGTATGGACTCCACTATACCTCTGAAGGTGTGCTGTGGTTTCTGGCACCAAGACGTTAGCAGCAGATCCTTTAAGTCCTGTAAGTTGCGAGGTGGGGCCTCCATGGATTGGACTAGTTTGTCCAGCACATGTCCAACACATTCCAAGGAACTCATTGAGGATTTCAGGAAGTCTAAAAGCTGCAGCCACGCCCCAGTCCTCATCGAGGGTATGGAGGTGCAGCATGTGTCCAGCTTCAAATTTCTGGGTGTCCACATCCCCGAGGATCTCTCCTGGACCCTCAACACCTCAGCTCTGGTTAAAAAGGCGCAGTAGCGCCTGTACTTCTTGAGGAGGCTGAAGAAAGCCCACCTGTCACCCAAGATCCTTGTGAACCTTTACCGCTGCACAATCGAGAGCATTCAGACAAACTGCGCCACAGTGTGGTTTGGCAGCTGCTCAATAGCCGACCGGAAAGCCCTGCAACGGGTAATGAAAACCACCCAGCACATCACTGGTGCCCAGCTCCCTACCATCGCAGACCTGCAGCGCAAACGGTGTCTGCGCAGGGTGCGCGGGATCATCAGGGACCCTTCACACCCATGCCACAAACTGTTTGCCCTCCTACCATCAGGCAGGCGGTACAGGTCTCTTCAGTCACACACCAGCAGGGTCAGGAACAGTTTCTTCCCATCCACTGTTACCCTGCTGAACTATGTAACCCAGAGGACTCATCACTTACCATACCCCCCCACCTCTCAGGGACCTTGTTGCACCCTTCCCTCATACTATTCTGACACTGACACTGCCTTGCAAAGACTGATAATGGAAGTTTTCAGTGGTTACAGGTACGTGTCTACCTCGGGAACCTCACCACTGCAATCCCTGCAATTCAACTGCACATGCACCTTGCACATTCAATTTGCCTTTTGCACATTTAGTATTACTATTGTACTTGCATTTTTACATCTATTTACACACGTCTTAGTGCTGCTATCTCTGCATCATGGTTGCTCATGCTACCCTACTACAGTACTCCTTCATTTGCCTCATTTGCACATCTTGTATGCCATTTAGAAATTGCCATTTGTACCCGAACAACTGTTATCCCACTTGTAACATACACTATACCTAATACTTGTTTGCCTTAATTGCACATTTAGTGATGCCATTTGTACTGCATTTTGCTTCAATGAACATCTACACATTCCTCTTGTAATATACATATACTTAATACATGTAAATACTTTTATTAGTATTTTATTTTATTTTATTAGTATTAATACCCTCTATTTGCACTTCTGGTTAGATGCTCACTGCATTTTGTTATACTGTACTTGTACTGTTCAATGACAATAAAGTTGAATCTAATCATAGTGCCCACTCTATAACCCTCTGGAGGCAGTATTGTGATCTTGGGTTGCTTCAATTGGTTAGGTCTTTAAGTCAGCAACTTTATGTGGCAATAAAATGAAATCAGCTGAGTACCTGAATGTATTGAATGACCAGTTATCCCATCAATTTATTTTTTGAGGAATCATTTTAACACATTAATTGGCCACCACAGAGTCCTGACCTTAGCCCCATTGAAAGTCTTTGGGATGTGCTGGAGAAGACTTTACGGAGTGGTTTGCCTCTCCAGTTCAATACAGTCAATACAAAATCTCAGCCAAAAATGTATGCAACTCCGGACGGAAATAAATGATGTGACGTTGCATAATGTAGTTGAAAAAATTTCACTGCAAATTCATGCCGTAATCAAAGCTAAAGGCGGTCCAATGAGAAATTAGAGTGTGCAACTTTTTTTTGGGCCAGTCAGTGTATTTCTCAAGTCCAGTCATGAAAGACATGTGAATAGCACACACCCAATCTGGTCAACAGACATAAAAGTTCTAATAATTGCTAAAAGCTACGCGTTTAACATGATCAGATCAATTTGCCACGGTGACTCTGGACTGCTTTGACCCACCCATAGGCCAGTGCTTCTAGCTCCACCTACCAGCCAAAGATGAGATATTCAAATGCTCATAACTTTGCCAAAATTTTGGTACAGACATAAAACTAGTAGAATATGATGTGGAAACAGGTGCTGTACAACTTTGCAAAGGGCGTTTTCATTTCCGCCTGATTACATTTCCACTATTTTGAATTTTATGAAAAACCTACCTTTGAGAAATAGTCCTATACTGTTCGTTCCATTTCCAAGAAACTTCACAAATAGCATTTGTGGATACTGCCCATCAGTAACTAATAACTATATTAGACATTTCAAACACATGTCAACATGTGTCACATGTTGACATGATGTCATATGTCAACATGCATATGCATTTGTCAATATGTCCTGAGTCCTACAATTTTACAGGATATGAAAGCATATCTCCACAACCGTTTGTCTGATTCTCACCAAATTTGGTATGCATCATTGGTATGACAAGGTAAGGAGATGTGCAGTGTGTGGCGCCAATTGGCCATTTGGGGGCACTTTTCCAGAAAATCACATTAAATGCTCATAAATCCTGAACACAAACAGGCCTATACAACCTACCAGGCCTATAAGGCCTATCCTCGTCTGGTGTTCTTATATCTAGGACCCCTTAATTGCTGCTTGCAGCTATATTTATGATAGTTTTCATTTAGATTTGCACATCGTAAATCTAGATTTTCATAGATTTTGTGTCATTTTTGTGATGGGTTGAAAAATTAACTAAGCCACCCCCAAATTGTACAGTATGTGGAAGATCGGTTGGCTTTGAAGTGCATGTTGCCTCATCATTTCATCTGCAACCTTTCAGGTGGCTACAGCTCAGCAAGTTCAAAACTCACCAATGTCAACATCTAGTTTAGGTTGCACATCTCGTCGACCGTCTGACAACAGCTGGCATTTAGATTATGAAATTCCTTGGAAGAAGATGCCATCTGAGCTCCTCACAATGTTAGAAGCAGGGAAGCGACCAAAAAAAGTGAGAGACTTGAAATGATACAGCTGATTGTCAGTGAAATCTTAACAGTATGCCCAACACCCAGGAAGAAACACCTCAGTGAGATTGCAAGAAAGTAATGTGTATCCTGTGGCATTCACTGATGTCATTGAAGGTGAAATTGTAGGCAGTGGGTATGACTCACTCACAAAACAGATGATCAGCAGAGTGGATAACTTGGAGAGGATGTGCTCCACTTTCCTTAAAGAGACAAGTTATTAGCACCAGTGAAGGAGAGGATACCCCGCCCAGGAAAAGGAGACTAGACACCTATGGATGTATAAATTGCCAACAAGTGAGTCTACCACCAGATGAAACACCGGAATCCCAGAAACATGCAAGAAAAGTTAAAGAAAATGTACAAAGATGTCATGACACCAAAGGTATTAAGAATATGATGAGGGCCACCTTCTTCACTCAGAGAAAAGACATAATCAGTGGAATTGAGACCTCTGATTTGACAAATGAATGGGAGACAACTGGCATGAATACTCTTACAACTGGCATGAATACTATAAAGAGCTTACAGGCATGGACATTGATGACAAAGCCACAGCAAACAAATATGCCAGGGTTGTCTCATACCTCTAGTCTAGTGACAAGACATGGAAACATCAAGCAAGAATGTTGCAGATATCAATGCTGCTGGATTTCTTCAACTACTTCTTAGATATTTCAATGAGGAAGAGGACCAGATGTTCCATAAACTGGACCAAATAACCTTGCCCTCCGAAGTGGACTGTGCTGAACTTCCAAGTACGCCATGCATTGTTGTGTGTGGTACATTTGAATATTTTCTTTTTTCTGGCCTATTTACTGTTATTATACTATTATTATAGTTTACTAGTTCTTCTTCAACATATGATGGCACGAGTTATTCACCGGAAGCAAAATGAATGTATGGACATTACTTGTAGTCCTGGGTTAGGACTGAGTATGACCGGCCCTG
Organism: Esox masquinongy; assembly: GCA_016801175.1. NCBI lineage: Eukaryota > Metazoa > Chordata > Actinopteri > Esociformes > Esocidae > Esox > Esox masquinongy. The sequence continues at coordinate 8,602 of JACXGI010013580.1, read as the reverse complement.
GTAAGTGACGTGCAAGAAATAACGTTGTAGCGCAAAAATTTTTTGCAAGTCAGCTGGCTAAATTATGGATCAACAAATGAACCTGTTGACATTCACTACCGCATTCAAGTTAGCTCTATGAGACTCAGCATTATCTTACGTTATTATGACCATTGGCTACCTATAGCAAACATGTAAAACCAAAAACACCAACTCATACAGGAGAGTACTGTTACATTCGCAATATGTTAGCTACAAGGAGTTCCATTTGCACTGGCACCAACGTTACTCAAAGATATAGCTATCACTACATAAATAAACTCTTATCTTGTTATAGGTCACTGCAACAAGATAAGAGTTTCGGGCATTTTCAGTGTAACTGGGAAACTGGGCATGTTTTTCATTATAGAAATAGATTATAGGATTGTGGTGTTTTTGTAATTTCAGCGAAGAGGTTTATGCAAATGCTTTCAAACATTTTGTTTATTGCAACTTCGGCAATATCTGCTGCCTACTGACCTTCGAAACGTAGCTGCAGTCTAAAAATGCATTCCTCTGCTCTGTGCCCGTCTGTGGCACAGTAGTCTTCAGTGTTGATAGGCCATTACTCGTGACGTGTAACCAATCAGATAGTGTTGTGGGCGGGACATTGTATGAGACCACAGATTTGTGACTACAGACAGAGAGAGGCGGCTGCATCAGACCCAAAGTGGCACATTTTTTAATTAATTTATTTTATCTGCAATCTGATTTTAAAAATGCTGATTCCGATAAGGCTGATGATTGTCAGGGCGTGACACTTGTGTATGTGTACAACAGGAAGTTTTCCTTTGGCAGCAGAGTACTTCATGTTATCTGAGGACCAGACCATTATGAATGGCCACATCACTGTCTTAAGTGATGCTGTTGTGTTGATGTTTGCCTCATACTACTGCCTGAACATCTCTTACCCAGCAGCCCAAGGAGCAACATTGGAGTTCTTGCAGAGGTAAGAAAGCAAGTCAATTTTAAATATTCAAACAGATATAGAATGACCAGAAAAATTGTTAGCCCTCTATAATCTAATGCAATACAACACAAGAGCATTGCACAGGACAAGATTCCTGATAGGGATGCCAAGCAATGCAATTCTGTGGACAGGTGCAGCAGAAAAACACACTGATCAGCCATAACATGACCACTGACAGGTGAAGTGAATAACACTGATAATCTCTTTATCATGGCACCTGTCAGTGGGTGGGATATATTAGGCAGGAAGTGAACATTCTGTCCTCAAAGTTGATGTGTTAGAAGCAGGAAAAATGGGCAAGCATAAGGATTGGAGCGACTTTGACAAGGGCCAAATTGTGATGGCTAGACAACTGGGTCAGAGCGTCTCCAAAACTGCAGCTCTTGTGGGGTGTTCCCGGTCTGCAGTGGTCAGTGCCTATCAAAGTGGTCCAAGGAAGGAAAAGCGGTGAACCGGCAACGGGGTCATCTGTGGGATGTGCTGGACACAAGTCCGATCCATGGAGGTCCCACCTTGCAACTTCCAGGACTTAAAGGATCTGCTGCTAACGTCTTGGTGCCAGATACCACAGCACACCTTCAGAGGTCTAGTGGAGTCCATGCCTCGACGGGTCAGGGCTGTTTTGGCAGCAAAAGGGGGACCTACACAATTTTAATCAGATGGTCATAATGTTATGGCTGATCGGTTTATTTTAGATGCTTAAAAAATATCAGGACACTATGAATTTGACAAGTGGAACAACAAGTTGTTTGTTGTGTTTCACTCGACAGATGCCTTTTCAAGATCAACCCAGACAAGGGATCGAAAGTGGAGAAGAACACTTCCAGAAAGCAGCTGGCAGTCAGTCCAAAGGTTCTTTCCCTGATAACAAAAATTGCGGACTATGAATGGAGAGAGTAAAAATAAAAATTTTCCAGAAGAGAGAATATTGCAGTACAATGTCCCCCGTTCTTTTACATGCACAGCTCATGTCGGTCTCACATAGACTTTTCCAAAACCCTCACTCTTGCCCACTGTATTCACAAGTTTGATTGTTTGTTAAGTGTTGTCAGATAGTACCACTGTGACCCAGATGCATACTATATCCAAATTCTAACCATAATGCATACTATATACAAATTCTTACCATCTATGTAGTGTTGTGGAAAAATGTATCTTCTTGCCAAAAAGGATGCAACAACTCAAAAAGATGCAATAACTCAAGAGTTTGTGGATTCAAATTAGACATTTAAGGAGCAATCATAAAAGCCGAGTTGACCTGCAGGAACAACTGTCTTGCCAACTCGGGACACACACATTTATATAGTGTTATCTTGCATAACCTTCCTGGCCACCCCCTTATGCTAATTCTTGGGCGGATCTTTCTCCCCATCCGCCACAATTGTTTCTCAACCTTCCAAGATCCTTACCTTGTTAAATATTGGTGGCGCAGGCTTCAGGGATTTGTATAAAAATAATAGAGCCATTAGGGCCCTACACATTCATTATTACTTGATTATCCCCAGATAGTCACTAACAGTGATTATGTTTATCATATTGATTCTGTTACTGTATTGTGATTCATTGTATTCTCTCTCAAGTGCCCATTGATAATACATTAATTCATAAAGGGTGATAGTTCAGAAACACTCCTATGTCAAATCTCTATACTCATGCTCTATATACTCTATATATTCCCCCTTTGGGGCTTTCTCAAGCCCCAAAATCTAGACCTGGAAGTGGTAAGTGAGGAGGGGAAGTCAGTCCCGGCAAAAAGAGTTCAAATCAACCCCATCAGCTAAAAACAACCCCCTCAGTCAATCACCAGCCCAGAAAGTTAGGAAGCCAAACCTCTCCCTCCCCTGTGACTGGGAGGACGTAAAAGACTTCCCAACCCTTTTGATCAATCAATTAAACGTGTGTAAGCATGTGCAACTTATTTTCCAGAGCCTTGCAATTGTGTTGTCCAAAATGATTATGCATATAAATTTATTTATTTATATATATATATATATATATATATATATATATATATATATATATATTTATTTATTTATTTATATATGATATAGAGAAAAATCAACACACCAATCACATATAATCAGAAATAGGTATAGGTAATAATCAGAATAAAACCTTCATCTCCAACCATTCATATCCTCATACTAAGTTGGCTACCAGCCACCTAGGAGCCCTTAACCTTCTTTATATAGGATCAATCTTTTTCAGCACACAAAGGGAAATCCCCCCTTTAACATAATGCGCAATTATAAGGTTCTGGGTAATGATAATGTCCATCTCCACCACTCTTCATGCAATACCCCTTACTACAATATCGACACCAGGTTTCTCTGTAGGGGCAAGGGTAGTGTTTCGGTCCTAGTCATTCTTGAAGTTCCATGTCCTCGTAGCCCTGGTTAAACATACTCCCATCCATCATAGAGCCATTACCTAAGTCACTGTCCATCATTGGGGCTATCACAGCAACGTTGGTTGCTGAGTTAGAATTCTGCTGATAGTCCAGGCATGCCCACCCAGCTCCTGGCCTGAGCGACCATTCACATTCCGGATTTCCGTACGGGCAGTTCAAAGGCCCTCATTTAACATTACAGGGGTGTCCATGCTTATCCATATACTGTCCAGGATGACCCTGTAATGGAATAACTTCTAGGTCATTAGCAGCAGAGTCCATACCTCTTAAAGGCATCTGGGATACAACAGTCTTGGTCAAAAATGGTCTAAGGAGAGGAATCACACAGCATGCCACTACTGCCAACACCACTAATACTATCCCTGTCACAATCCCTACTTTGGTTAATATCGCACGCCATTGTCTTAGTGACATCTCCAGCCAATCCCAAGTGTGAGCATCCGACCCTGCATTATCCTTCACCTCCTTCCTTAGCTGCTTGAGCTTGAGCATAGCCTGGGTAAAGGAACCATCCGGGGCAGTGTTGCTTGGAATGAAAGTACAACACTGTTCTCCAAACATTACACAAACTCCACCCTTCTCTGCTAAAATCCAGTCTAACGCCTGCCTATTCTGCCATGTCATCTTACTCGTAGCTTGCAGTTGCTCACCCAGGGCTGTCAGAGCTGTATCTGTATAATTGATAAAACGCTGCTGATTGTAATATATGTAATTGATCCATTCCGCATTTTTAGCTGGTGCTATCCATGGGAATATAGATTTGAAACCTGCACTGATCTCACTCCTTGCTTTTGTGGAAGATGGAAAATGTTCGTGATTTATTAAAATAAAAAACTCCTCAGAGTCTGGTATAACAGTTGATTATTTCAAGTTTAATTCCGTGGATCCACGGGAACAACCGTCACAACATCAACAGAGAATGAGTACAGAGACTAGCAGAGTAACATCATGACAGATTGTTCTGATTGTGCATTTCAAGTTTCAAGCTTATATTCTCTTCCAACAGTACAGATGACGGAATTTGCATTTGCAGAATGTACATACAAGGAATAGTCGCCACTATGGGGTAGTCTAAAAATGCAAGGTTGCACTCAGATGGCTCCAAGAGGCTCAGAAAATCATAGAATGTCGGTTGCCCAGACAACCCGGTCAAAGGCTGAGATATATCAATCTGGACAGTTACTATATGGAGATTTAAGTTAACTATGCTCTTCCCAATAAGGAATAGAGCTCTGTTCACCTGTAGGATGTAAGTAATAATAACCCCTTGCTGTTCAAGAGCATCCTCCTAGAGAACAGTGTCTTATGGAGGTTTTATGGCACTGGCAGAGGCCTGTTTCTTTTACTGCTAAAAGGGAGCCAAGGCCCTGTGCAGCCAACATTCCATTCATCCCTGCCCCTGAATACAGATACTGGCCTTATAAGTTGGAGACAGAGAGAGAGAGACAAGTCTTTCAGTATATGTGTAATTGATCAAGCATACAGAATACAAAATCCTTCTAATAAGATAATGAATAAAAAAGAATGACAGTAAATGAATTTTCTACACTTTAAACTCATTGGGTATTCATGTCCCTGACCCTCAAAAGACCAAGGAGCAGGAACGGTGATAAAGTTTCTGACTAGGGAAGTAATGCCAAGATTTGGTATCCCAACAGAAATTAGCTCAGATAATGGGTCAGCTTTCATGGAGAGAACCTTGAAACAGGTGGTTCAAAAGCTCAGAATTAAGCAGAGGTTAGGATGTGTTTATCATCCTCAGTCTCAAGGGATGGTAGAAAGAGTGAATGGAACGCTGAAAGCTAAGATCAACAAAAGTTGTGCCAGTGCTAGGTTGAACTGGGTTGATGCTTTGCCGTTGGCGCTGATGAGCTACCGCATGCAGGCTAACAGAATAACCCATCTAACACCGCATGAGATGCTTACAGGTCGGCCCATGCCAGTGCCAGTGCTTAGGGGTCCTTATGAAGGGCCTCCGTTGGAATAGTTAGAACAGGAACTCAGAGAATATGTACGACAACTTACTACTATACATGAAGTTATCTATCGACAGGAAAGTGCACAGGCACCAGAGCCAGAGGACATCCAGCCTCGGGCAGTGGAACCGGGAGACCAGGTCTACATAAGGGTCTTCAGGAGGTGGAATGAGCCGAGACGACAAGGACCCTACCGGGTGGTTCAAGCAACACCAACAGCGATACGAGTAGAAGGCAGCAACACTTGGTACCACCTCAACCACTGTACCAAGGTTCCGCAGGGAGCAGGTCGAAGGCCACATGGAGAAAAAGGAGAAGAAGAAGGTGACGACGCAGATGACTCCAGTGGACCCGAACCAGCGGAAGCTGAAGGAGACCTGGGACGTCCTGCTTTACCTGCTGGGACACCATCACCTGCTGGACCAGAGTCGCCGGGAGAGGGCCCGTCAGGCATGGGCGTGGGGCATGATGGTGGTCTGTCTGCTGTTGCTCGGCTGCGCGCTATGGCCGATGCTATTAGCCCAAGGAGTGATATGGCGGAAGGTGATGGGGAAGCTCCCCATTCCCTGGAACCCAGTCCACAAAGTCCAGGGGAGGCACCTGCAGAAAGTGCACAAGGAGAACCAGGCATCCCTATTGCTGAACAAGAGTTCTCTACCATCAGCCTTGCCGACCTGGACTGGGAGTAATATGACTGAACTCCTACCTGACGCTAATGATTCAGACGTTGACCTGGACAGAAGGAATAAGGTATGCACAGCAGCACTATTATCAGGAATTATTCCCTATCGTTTGATCATGATAAGACTGAGAGTGACCCTAGTTATTAGCACAGACAACCTTGGAGATCGAAATCAAACAATCTGGTTGGGTAGAGTAGAAGGGGGAAAGCGCAAATTGGAGGTAGAAGCTCACAGCGAAAGGGGCAAGTGTGGCCCACCCGGAAGGAGACAGGTACAAAATGAGGAGTATCAGGTTCTGTGTAAGCAGATGAAGTGTAAAGTCAGGGCAGGACCAAAAATAAACAAAACGCAGGCCAGAGAACTGTTTGAGGAAACAGCTCCGTCAGCAACAGTAAGAGAAAGAGGTACAGTGGAAATAAAGGGAGAAACATGGGGACAGTTGTGGGACAGAGACATAGATAGTAAGGAGTTGGATGCTTATATATGGAGGGACCAAGAGAGAGACACAAAGCGCAAGAGAAGAGCTGTAAGCAGTAAAGATATTCTTGAGGCTAGGGAAGTGGTGATTCTGAGGAAAACTAGGTATGAGACACAGAGGTCCATCAGGGCAAGAACTCAGAGTGAAAATAACCTGTGTAGTTGGACTGATGATGCCCAGTATGGCCAGGCCATCTTGTCAGGTGGTACCTACCGAAACAGGGTCATGGAGACAGGGGGAATGTGGAGAATAATGGTTGAACACGATAAGGGAAAAACAGGGCTGTTTCTTGAGCTAATTATTACGGACTACGTGATTGGGAGTAAGATACAACGGATAGATTGGTGGCATGATGACACAGGTTCAGGAAGTAGAGAGACATCAATCATGGTGACCCAGACTCCGTGAGAGGTGCAACAAACGTTGACTCAGGTGCCCACTATAATACAACCGCTAGTGATGGTGCCCATGAAGGAGGATGAGGTTCCCGCACCAGTACAGGCTTTAAACTCTGCAGCCACGACAGTCCCATACCCGGTCACTACTATAGAATCAGCAGAAGAGGTAGAAAGGGACCATATGGAAGCAGTTGAAACATATGACTGGTACAGATGGGCTCAGTATACGGCTAACCAACACGAGGTAGATAATTGTTTAGTATGTTCAAGAGCAGGACATGGAGGCATGGTAGTGGTGCCTATTGAGAAAGGTTGGGAAGAGTGTTTAGATGAAAAATTTCAGTTAAGGCGTGCAGGAGTTGATGATGATAGATACCATGACCCGTGCTTTGTAACATGTTTAGTCTGGTTAGGAAGTACACGGATCCAAGCGGAAATGAAGAGGTATAACTTCTCTGTAACAGTAGAGTGTGAGGCATTAGATGCAAAGATAAGTTCAGAAAAGGCAGAGGTTACTCTTCCAGCACCAGGTTTGAAGATATTGGGCAGACATGAGTGTTTTTGGGCAAGAGGAACTGTTGACGTTGGACACTTTCCGAAGTGTAAAATGACAATAGTTTTGGACAGAGGCGAGATATCAATGGTCCAAACTGGGAATGGCTTTACTCTGTTTCAGAGAACAGGAACACAGAGCATCTATTTGGAGCAAGATCAGGCTATTGCAGATGTATTTTGAATGTGTGGTGGGAGACAGTTGCGCTCAGTGTTACCAAGCAATTGGTCAGGGACATGTGCCAGAGTCAGGGTGGCCCAGGATGTGACCATAATACCTCACATCCAGGTACAAATGAATAATATACAGCCGCCCGAGGAGGAACCAGTAAGGTCACGGACTAAGAGGTCATACATACCAGATCCGGAGGTCATCATCGATGCGATAGTTCAACCAAGAGGAATACCCAATGAGTTTAAAGCAAGGAGTGAGATCAATGCAGGTTTCGAATCTATAATCCCATGGATAGCACCAACAAAAAATGCGGAATGGATCAATTACATATATTACAATCAGCACCAGAGCCAGAGGACATCCAGCCTTGGGCAGTGGAACCGGGAGACCAGGTCTACATAAGGGTCTTCAGGAGGAGGTGGAACGAGCCGAGACGAGAAGGACCCTACCGGGTGGTTCAAGCAACACCAACAGCGATATGAGTAGAAGGCAGCAACACTTGGTACCACCTCAACCACTGTACCAAGGTTCCGCAGGGAGCAGGTCGAAGGCCACATGGAGAAGAAGGAGAAGAAGAAGGTGACGACGCAGATGACTCCAGTGGACCCGAACCAGCGGTATTACAGTCACTAACTGTTTCTTCCAAGACATCAGCCTCCGCCAGGCCTTCAATGGTTGGCTTAATGCCTGCTTCTGCTTCTGGCTTCATGTAATACTGTCTTTTCCACACAGGCTTAGATCCAGGCCTCACCCGAATATATACTGGGTTTGCTGATTTAACCAGTCCAACATCTGTGTCATGTTGTGACCATACCTGCTCTGGAATTACCTGTTCCATTTCTTTCCTTAACATCTCTTGTTTATTAATAGCTTCCCCTATTTGTACTTGCTGGCCTGTAGTGATCTCCACTTCCTGTGGTTCTCCAATCATTTCTGCAAAAC
>JACXGI010013579.1:7767-20633 GCA_016801175.1 Esox masquinongy | reverse complement strand
TGGCAAATCATTCCACAGTAGTGGAGCTCTATGAGAGAAGGCCCTGCCTCCGGCTGTTTGTTTAGAAATTCTAGGTACAATTAAAAGGCCTGCATCTTGCGATCTAAGGTTACGTGTAGGTATGTATGGCTGGATCATTTCAGCGAGGTAAGTAGGAGCAAGTCCATGTATTGATTTATAGGTTAACAATAAAACCTTACAATCAGCCCTAACCCTAACAGGCAGCCAGTGTAAAGAGGCTAGTACTGGAGTAATGTGTTCACATTTTTTTGTTCTAGTTAGGATTCTAGCAGCCGTGTGCAGCACTAATTGAAGTTTATTTATTGATTTATCAGGATAACCTGAAAGAAGAGCATTGCAGTAATCTAATCTAAAAGTAACAAAAGCATGGATTTGTTTTCCTGCATCAGTTTTTGATGCAGAAAGTTTCTGATTTTTGAAGTTTCAGTTTTGTTTTGAAGATGAAAATAAGCAACTTGAGACATATTTTATATGTTCATCAAAGGAAAGGTCAGGGTCAAGGGTAACGCCGAGGTTTCTTACAGTTGTTTGGGATACCACCATGCAGCCGTCGAGGTTCACAGTGAGATCTGCCAACAAAGCTCTTTGTTTCTTGGGTCCTAAAATGAGGATTTCTGTTTTTCTTGAGTATAAAAGCAAGAAGTTCTCGGTCATCCACTTCCTAATATCTGAAACGCATGCTTCCAAAGTAACTAATTTTGGGGCTTCTCTATGCTTCATTGAAATATATAACTGTGTGTCATCAGCATAACAGTGAAAATTGACATTGTGATCCCGGATTACATCACCCAGACGCAGCACGGCGTTGTAGCGACGGCGTTATAGACGTTGTCAACATTTCTTACGCCGCCGTGAGTGATTAACATGTGCAACGTCTGAACGTCGCCGTGAGTGATTAACAATGTGCAACGTCTGAACGTCGCCGTGAGTGATTAACAATGTGCAACGTCTGAACGTCACCGTGAGTGATTAACAATGTGCAACGTCTGAACGTCGCCGTGAGTGATTAACAATGTGCTACGTCGCCATGAGTGATTAACAATGTGCAACGTCTGAACGTCGCCGTGAGTGTCACCAAGAGTAAAAGAATGTAGCAAAATAAAGATTTAACATTTCAATCATGGGTTTAACAACATATTTGTAAAATACTAGTGTAGTCTGTGAAAAGAATTGTCACACAAATAGTTTATAACAACATGATATTACAACATAAGGAATTCTACTCATATTAACAAAAATATTTTTGCTTGGTTAACTGTCTGAATAGCTAGTAATATAAAATGACAACACAAGCCTAGGTCAAAATATCACTGAGCCGAAACATACACTCTCTATTAATGAAAATACTAAAGAGTAAATATTACAGAATACAATGAAATGTACAGTGATCGCCTATTTACAGCTAAATCCAAAATCTAAATGTACGGCAGTAATCAGTCAATTCACTTGTTTAGCCACATGGTGGTATCAGGCAAACGTCCTACGGCGCAAGAAGCAAGACAATTATAAAACATATTAACAAACATAAAATAGAAATTAAATATATCAAATAAAAAATAATACACCACAAATGATGTGGTATTACTATGGATCAAAATAAACTGTTGTTAATATCTAACCTGCATTGCTGTTTATTAAAGATATATTTTTACTCATTGTTATTCAGAATATATGCTGCTAAAGGTGCATTTGTATATAGGTATGTACACACCCAGAAAAGTAGTTTTTTGCTCAGATGTGTACAGATATGAACAGATCATACATTAACATGAATTTCTTTAGATCATACAGTTTTTATTCTTATCTGCACTGTTGTGGAGTACGGAAACTAAGTATTTCATGACAAATACAAACACTTCGAACTTGAACAGATAAAGGTAACTTAATTCAACAACTGACACTGAAATATTAATACTTTGCAATCACTTACTTTCCAAAAATAAACAGAAATGCAATTTCAGTCATGCCTTTGGCGTTCCGTACAAACGGCGTTTTGAATGGCGTCAAGAGTGTTTGAAGACGGCGCAAATGACGGCGCTTATTGCACCACTCTGTTTGATTAGAACTAACCAAGAGATTCACAGCAACATGTAAGTTCCCTCAGTACATTGTATAAGCGTATTTTTGAAATACTTAAATATGCTTGAGCATATTAATAGCAATTGTCTATTTAAAATACGAATCTTGGTCCAAGAGTATTTAATTCTGAAAATTCAATGAGCATGTGACTTAAGACCTAATAGTTTCAAATGATAATGAAATATTTACAGTGTTATTATTTAGTTAAATATTTCATATTATCATTAATGTTTTTGAAATAAATCATGAATATGTTGTACTAAAATTCTATTTCCAATGTAATAATTGGGTCTATTTTAACAAAAGTATAATATTCCAATTTAAATGGTACTTTATTTAGGAACTAAAGGACATAGTTCCTAAATAGTAAATGTAAGTATACTTTTGGCCAGGGGCACCCTGATAGTATGACTTTGTATCTGGTACCCAAAATCAGCATGTGAGATAATTAACCACTAAAGGTACTGGTAAATACTGCAATCCAAGTTTGACTGGATTGAGCCCCTTAGTCCAGCATGTTAAAATATCCCTAGGTGCAACCTGTACTGCATACAATGCTTTTTAGAAATACATGATCTGCTCACCAATCTATTTGCAATTCTCATTTCTGTGATAAAAACAATACATTATGGTTTCATTATCTTGGTCTTCAGAAGACATTACCTTGTCTCTTTACTTTCCCTAATACTCCATCGCTCTCTTTTTCTGTAGAGTTTCCACAGGGGTCACTGTGCTGTAAAAAAGTGCTCCTGGTGTCAGTCACATCATCCTATTTAACATCTCCATTCTCAGGAAATACATACCCAGCAGGGCTGGGGTTAATCTCATCTGAATACAGTACATTAGTTAAATCATCAGTGTACTTCAGAAATAGAAAATCTTCTTGAAAGATGTTTTTGTTTTTTAATTACAGTTCCTGAATTAACTATGTTTACTGTTATGACCCCCAGCCCAGACAAACACATACACTTTCCATCTTCAGATTCATGAAAAAAACACTCAATTCAAGTAACATTTGTCATAGATATAAAAATTGGAAGTGCCCACTATCATTATGCTTTATTAAACAGAAAATTTGTCAAAGTTATTTTTTGCTCAAAGAGTAATTGGACAGGTTCAAATCCATGCCTAAGTAGTACATGTGCACTGGAGGAAGTGGCCTAGACTGCAGGAGCATCTTTGGCCACTCAGCAACACCCTGGGGAGGTAGCCAAGGGAGATCCAGTGGACTAACAACCCTTACACTTCTTAGCCTAATCATAGTAAAAAGCACTGAACAAACTCAAATACTCTGGTGAAACATGGGGATGTACCTTTACTACGTATGTACCTTTACTACCTATGTATAGAACTCAGTAACCTGTGTTCTATACACAAGCATCTTACATATTATTGGCTTGCATATCTCTTGACTTTTACATTGCAATCCAAGACAACTTCGGTATTGGTTATGTTTGTGTTATTTTTTGTGTTATCAATCCAACAGGTACATTTACCGAGACACCCCTTCATTAAGACTACAAGCTGTTGGTTATCACTGACCTAAAATATCCTATAAATGTTTGCACGTTGTCTTTGTATGATCATTTTGATGATGGCAAAAACATAACATTTTAACTTGGGTATGTATAGAAATGCTTAATGGTGAACATTTTCTTGCCACTAAATTAGTGGCAATAATGAGTGCCATTTTCTTGCCACTAAAATACTTTTTCAAATGCTTTTTCCTCAGATTTAAAGAGACCATGTACCCTCTTGCCATGAAGACCCTCTTTTCTCTCGATATCTGAAGATGTGCAGCAGACAGAATTAAGTCTCAGGATAAAGATGCCAAAAGGTTGTTCTTACATATCAACACCTGGGGACTGCTTCTACTGTGTTCAATATTCAGGAGCAATGCACAGAGATAGCTGGCCCCTATTTCAGGAATACTTTATTCTGGAAGTTTCCTTGACAACATTAAGAATTGTATTAACATCTCTAAACAGTATAACAACAAGACACTGCCTTGACTATTTACATCATAGACCCCCATGCCTGTTAGTTGATTCTAATGATTTCATAAAGTTCCAATGCCCATAGTTGTGAAGACAGTGTTGATTCTGTGTGGCCAATGCATCCTGCTAAAAATCTGAAGCAGTTGTGTGTGTCATTAAATACACCGTCATGAGATTTAAGTGAGCAGTCTCTTGTTTGGAAAGGATTGGGGAATGGAAGAGCTTCCCTGGTTCAATGTCAGAGAAGAAACCTCTGCAAAGTTGTTGTTCACGATCCAAAGTGCTAATGACTCAAACATGTACAGTGGATATAAAAAGTCTGCACACCCTATTAAAATGCCAGGTTCTTGTGATGTAAAAGAATGAGACAAAGATAAATCATGTCAGAACTTTTTCCACTTTTAATGTGACCTATAATGTGAACAATTCAATTGAAAAACAAACTGAAATCTTCGAGGGGGAAAAATGTAAAATAAAAACCTTACAATAACCTGGTTGCATAAGTGTGCACACCCTCTTATAACTGGGGATGTGGCTGTGTTCAGAATTAACCAATCATATTCAAACTTATGTTAAATAGAAGTCATTACACACCTGCCATCATTTAAAGTGACTCTGATTAATCACAAATAAAGTTCAGCTGTTCTAGTAGGATTTTCCTGACATTTTCTTAGTTGCATCTCAGAGCAAAAGCCATGGTCTGCAGAGAGCTTCCAAAGCATCAGAGGGATCTCATTATTGAAAGATATCAGTCAGGACAAGGGTACAAAAGAATTTCCAAAGCATTAGATATACCATGGTACACAGTGAAGACAGTCATCATCAAGTGGAGAAAATATGGCACAGCAGAGACATTACCAAGAACTGGACGTCCCTCCAAAATTGATGAAAAGACGAGAAGAAAACTGGTCAGGGAGGCTTCCAAGAGGCCTACAGCAACATTAAAGGAACTGCAGGAATTTCTGGCAAGTGCTGGCTGTGTGCTACATGTGACAACAATCTCCCGTATTCTTCATATGAATGGGCTATGGGGTAGGGGGGCAAGACGGAAGCCTTTTCTTACAAAGAAAAACATCCAAGCCCGGCTGAAGTTTGCAAAAACAAACATCCCCCAAAAGCACGTGGGAAAATGTTTTATGGTCTGATGAAACCAAGGTTGAACTTTTTGGCCATAATTCCAAAAGGTATGTTTGGCGCAAAAACAACACTGCACATCATCCAAAGATCACCATACCCACAGTGAAGCATGGTGGTGGCAGCATCATGCTTTGGGGCTGTTTTTCTTTAACTGGAACTGGGGCCTTAGTCAGGGTGGAGGGAATTATGAACAGTTCCAAATACCAGGCAATTTTGGCACAAAGCCTTCAGGCGTCCGTTAGAAAGATGAAGATGAAGAGAAAGTTCACATTTCAGCACGACAACGACCCAAAGCACACATCCAAATCCACAAAAGCATGGCTTCACCAGAAGATGATTAACGTTTTGGAATGGCCCAGCCAGAGCCCAGACCGGAATCCAACTGAACATCTGTGTGGTGATCTGAAGAGGGCTGTGCACAGAAGATGTCCTTGCAATCTGACAGATTTGGAGCGCTTTTGCAAAGAAGAGTGGGCAAATATTGCCACGTCAAGATGTGCCATGCTAAAAGACTCCTACCCAAAAAGACTGAGTGCTGTAATAAAATCAAAAGGTGCGTCAACAAAGTATTAGTTTAAGGGTGTGCACACTTACGCAACCAGGGTATTGTGAGTTTTTATTTTATATTTTTCCCCCTCAAAGATTTCAGTTTGTTTTTCAATTGAATTGTTCACGTTATAGGTCACATTAAAGGTGGAAAAAGTTCTGACATGATATATCTTTGTCTCATTCTTTTACATCACAAGAACCTGGCATTTTAACATGGGTGTGTAGACTTTTTATATCCACTGTATGTCCAGGAAGTTGGCTTGTGTGATGATGATCCTCCTGACTTGTAGAGGGATGTATATGAAAGTGTTTGCCCAGGGTTCTGTCCTTTAACCCCAGAGGTGTGAGGAAGCCTAATAGATCCATAATTGGATGCATCACCGTCTCTGTAAACACAGGCAACATATGTTTATGTAATTGATTAATTAGGTGGCATTTCTATACATTAGGAATATTTGTTATTGTTAATAAGTTTTGTTTGTATTACATTTGGAAATGAAATGCATGCGTGTGATTTGGGAATTGGGAATACTTACTTTAGAACAATGCGTTGGAGATAATGTACTGTACAGTAACAGGTGAGTCAGACCAACTAAACTGGGATGTCAAACATGGCACAAACTGATGGCAAGAGAGTACAGATAGGGACAACAATAGAGGAGAGAGGTCACATGACTGTCAGGGAAAAAACATGTTTCACTGAATTCTAAAACAGGCTGCTATTTTACTGGATGTTTAGTTACCAGGCCATACACACAACCATGTTCCCTAAAACCATATAACATGGGTACTATTGCAACCAAGACAGTAAACCAACAGAAAAGCCATTGTGAAGGACTTGGCTTCATAACTAAAGGCATAACTGTTATCTAGCTAGCTAAAGCCAGCTTTACCTAGTTCATGAATGTAACAGACACTTAATGTTAACACAGAACGTTCTGCACAACGCCTAAAACCAACAGTAGGGAAGAGATGTTACATAACTGTCAGGAAAAACTTTGTTTTGTATCACTGAATTGTAAAACACAGTGATTTTTGCTGTTATCAGGCCATAGACACAACCATGTTCTCTAAAGCCATGTAACATGGATAGTATTGCAACCAAGACAGAAAAGCAGTTGGGAATAACTAACAGTCATAACTAAAGGCACTAGTTATCTAGCTAGCTAATGCCAGCTTTCCCCAGTTCATGAAGGTGACAGGCACTACATTTAACACCTAAAACCAGTGTATGCATTTGGACACAGCCTGTTAGCATACAAGTAAGTGCAAACTAGACAATCTAGCTACTTGATTATAAAACGATTAAAGCCACTTGCAGTAACCATCAAGCTAGCGAGCTACAGCTGTAGTTATATAAAAGTTGCAGCCGTTCAATTTAGAGCTTCAGAGTGAAAACCTCATTTTAGCTTAATTACTAACATAACATCTAGCTAGTAATACACAACACTAAAACAATCTTATTACATGTTGTAAGCCAAAGTCATAAGAAAATGTCCAACATACAGATAGTACTGTTTGGCCAGCAGTTTTACTTGCTGCTGTTCTTGTTATTTTTCCGTGTTTCAAAGTTGTTTTCCTCAGCGATTGGTTGAAATCTAGCCATGTGATTGATGCAAAATCAAAATAAGGAATTGAAACCAAACAGACGTTAATTACGGCGTTTAGTGATACTGAACGCCATAAGTTATCCCTCATTCACACATAAGTGGTGAAATCGCTTGCCGTTCCGCTAATGACAACGGGAGGCCGCTGATATTGTCCCGTCTTTACTGTTTTGACCAATCAGTTACTTACTTTAAACTGGGAAAAAGGCGGGCCCAACATAAACAAAACAGTAGTAATCTCCGTTCATTAAAATGAGACTCAGTAAAAGAAAACACAGGGGATTTGAACAGATTTCTCTGCTATGGCCTACTAGCAATTAAAGAGAACCGTGACAGCCCCGCAGAAATGTTTCATTAACAAAAATCGGTGCATGCCAGTTGTTTTAAAAACTGCATCTACTGTAGCCGGTAGCTACTACCTCGTTTTGGTTTAAAGCAATTGCTAGCACTACTAAATACATATTATGTATTAACTGATCGAGGGTAACTATATGTCCGAGACTCTGAGCGATCCTTGACTATGCTACATTGTTTCATATATTGTCTCGATAGAACTTGAGTGTAACGTTATAGATTTCCTCCAGTTCTGTTACGAGTAAAATTAGCTGTTCGTCCAACGTTTTGGTTATGTTATGGACTATTCAGTATTGTAGTACCTCCTACAAGCATTCCTATTGGTTTTCCGCTGTGCTCTGATTGGATTTCCACGACGGAGAAGAAAAAAAAAATAGAACACTGCTCTATTTTTTGCCGTCTGCAGTTCCGCCATGGCCAGTGCTGCCGTCCCGCATCACGGAGCAGGGCGGGAAGCCTTTTTTGAATGGCTAGCAATGGAGCGCTTCTGCTTTCAACAACAGCATGCCGCTTATGTGTGAATGAGGGGTTAAGGCGCTTATTGACATCAAGAACGGCGTCGCAAAACCGTTTTACAGTTTTGGACGGCGGTCTACTGGGGGAACGGCGTTTTGGATGGCGGTTTACTGGGGAACGGCGTATTTTGCGTGTCACTGGACGACGTGGGACGCCGTAAAGTGTCATGTTTTTGACTCGCTTGGCCTTCCATAGTCTGTAGGCCATTTACGTGTCGTCTTAACGTTGGCGTGTTGTGTTCGTGTCGTGTGGGTGTTGTGGACGTCTCGTCTGTAAGAAAAACGAGTCTCCATTGATGGACTGTGTTAATTCAAGACGGAATTTTAAGGCGCTGTTCAGACGCTAAGTGACTTGGTGAGTCATATCAGTAGCTTCCCTAGGCCTATTAAATGCACGAATCACCCCTCATACACCCCTCATAGATATGTGCATTTAATAGGCCTAGAGAAGCTACTGATATGACTCATCAAGTCACTTAACGTCTGAATAGCGCCTTAAAATTAGGTAGGTTTGTACTGTATATTGGGGGGTCAGCGTCAATGGATCCCAGGATTTTCACTCTTTTCCAGGGGGGTCACATTGGCCCGTCTGTAATATTGGGGGGGTCATGACCCCCCGTTTGCCCCTAATTCTACGCCATTGGTATTACTGGATATAAAGCCTGCACACAAGGTTTAAAGGACCAAAGTGTGAGAACACTGGTGTAACATATTTTAATGTAATGTATCAAGGGATAGGTATCACAACAATATCAGTGCTTTTATCGTTCTAAATTTCAGACAGTAGTATGAAATGAAAATTTTAAGCAAGCAAGGATATCAATTTTGCTTGCCAGACTTTAAGCAAGCAAAAATGATATCCCCTCATGATGTACTGACATGTTTTCAAACAAAAACTGCACATTACAAGTCAATGTCAAGACTTACACAACACAAGTGAAGGATCGTATGTACTGCAGCCCTACTCCAACCTTGCTCCAGAGATACTGTCCTGGTCGTTTTCATTCCAACCCCATGTATATGCATCCTTCACTGACGGTCTAATTATTTGAAAGTGTGCTAAATTAGGGTTGGAGTGAAAACAACCAGGATTGTATCTCCAGCAGCAGAGTTGGAGACACCTGGCTTATGTTATTGTGAAAACAAAGGGAACTTAATATTTTGTTTGATTTTGAGGTATATGTATAGGTAATTGTCTTACTGAAATAGCCAAACGCTATACTCATGAAATACAAATGAATTAGGAAATGTAAACTTGTACGTGTGTGCAAGCAAAATAAACACTTGGTCACAAATAAACCCAATGATTACTTTAAAAATTATCATTTTTAGCCCAAATGTAATAGTGATCCATGAGTGATGAAAGACAGTTCTCCAACTCGATATCAATTATGGCTTTAATATGTGCGCCACTCAACACGTATCGCAGTACTTCCTGCCCGTTCCCCTTATTCCCGTTAACGTTTTACTCTACCTTTTAGGACCGCGTAGGGCCCCTGCAGTTGAGAAACAGCACCTGAATACAAAAGACATTCACTTTATAACACATAGTCAAACTTACCCTGCAACTATGCCTAAATACAAAACAAATACATCGGCAAAAGTGTTTTCACAATGCACCATATTGATATTATATTAATATTATTCTCCTATACTTGGGTGAATGAGAAATACATATGCTTGTCAAATGATCCTGCAATGATCAGATCATGACATTTTGGTCATTAAATTAACAAAATCAATATAAACAAAACTCACACATACATAGTATAACGACATTTCCTGAAGTAATTCTATCAGTTCGTTTTTCTCTTTAACGAAGCTAGCTAACAGCAATGCTGGAGCTAACAACCAAGATGCGATTCATCACTTGCTCACAAAGCATAGACGAGAAGTTAACACGACACGTTATTCACACGTTCCATTATACACGACCATAGATGCGGACCACAGACGTGAAGTCCACACGACATGTTATTCAGACGTTCCATTATACACAACCATAGACGCGGAGACAGCTTCCCGAGGTTGATTAAATGCAGGAATCACCCCTCATAAAGGCCTATTAAATGCACAAACCACCCCTCGTATCCGTGTATTTGGCAGACTCCACCCCTCATTTAAATACATGAAACACCCCTCATATCTGTGTATTTGGCAGACTCCACCCCCCAGCCAATGCCTGCTAAAGTGACGCCTGCGTCTGTTAGATTAACGCCTACGCCTGTTACCCACGCCTGCTAGATAAACGCCTACAGGTGCTAGATAAACATTTGTCTGATTTAATATGTAGAATTTACCACTGTAGCATGCTCCACCTTTTATTATATAAATATAGTACTCACTCTTTACTATTCATGACTCTGAAGAAAGCTAGCTAGTTTGCTAGTCTTCTTCTGAGAAAAAAACAAGATAATTCAACTTGGTTACAGTAGCTAGCGTCTGTTAACCAGCTAACAGCATAACGTTTATTAGGTTGCCTACTTTTTTAGGTTATTTTGATTAATACATAATAAATTAAATACACTGAATGGAAATGTGAGCAATAACATATAATAAACTTGACCTTAAATACCGTTTAAACGGTTAAAGGCCAATTATACTCATTTGTTTGATTTAATGTTATTCCTGCAAAAGATAAGGAATGTAGAACTAAAAGCCCCCTCATACTAGACCTATTGACTACAATTATCCCAGTGTGCTGAATTTAATGACAAAAAAGGCTACTGTTGATTCAGACAAGAGATAATTATTCTGTTTCTGTAATGACACATGGCACTTACACCAATCAGCCATAACATTATGACCACTGACAGGTGGGGAATAACCATGACAATGAAATCAATCAAATATATTTTATATAGTGCTTTTAACATCAGCAGATGTCACAAAGTGCTTATACAGATACCCGGCTTTAAACCCCATGGAGCAAGCAACAACAGGTTGATGCACAGTGGCTAGGAAAAACTCCTTAGTGGGTAGAACCTTAGGAAGAAACCTAGAGAAGGGACAGACTCTTAGGGGTGGCCAGTCCCCTTCTGGCTGTGCCAGGTGAGATTGCAAGAATACATGACTTAGTAATGATTGGGTGACCAGTTTACACTGCAGGCCTTAATGCTGAATTCAGTTCTATCTTTATAACCAGTTTTGGTTTGCCTACTGTCCCAAAAACATGATAGAAGTGACAGAATTAGATGTGTCTTCAGACAGCTGTCATTCATTCACTGGCAACGCCTACACCACTTGGTCCTCTGCACAGATGATGCATGCATCAACCAAGTTTGTCATGCCACCAGATATCAATTGTTACATTGTTATAACACCTTTCCAGACTGTAAAATCTGTCATGTCAGCAATGTTAGAATGCCCACAGGCACTCCTGCCATCTAAGGGTGCCTCTTGTATAGCTTGGGTGTGGTGCTGCTACACAGGTGCCAGTCAGGTGGTGGGATGCGAACCCAGGACCTTCTGCTTCACAGGCAGCACACTTTAATGCCTGTTCCAACCTTTCAACCTTCTGAGCTATACAAAAGGCACAATAGTTCATGAAATCGGCAAAATTTAACGCTAAAATTCTGTTATTCCAAGTGACGTCACACACCGTTGTGGAGGTTAGGACCACTATGTCCATTGCTTAACCCTCAAAGGACCTAGCATTTTCAAGTCCGCCTGTCACTGTCTGGCATTTTGGCTTCTCAAATGGTCATCCTTTATAGTAGAAGGAAGTGCTTTAAATTCTGGGATTCTGCAGACCCTCAGCTACATTGAAAACACGTTTTGTGAGACTCTTACATGAGTAACAATGTGAAATAGTTAGACAAAATGTAAAAACGGAAGATCACATGTTTAGGTTTTTTACTGAAAAGAAAAAGTGAAATATATAGGACGCCTGTCTTACATTGCATTTGGATACCCCCAGGGGTTCAGAAAAACTACAAGTTGTATTGTTTAGAAAATATCAAATAATAAAATGAACATGGCATTTTTTTTCCACTTTCATCCACATCCGATTTTGAAACTCTGAAAATCACTCAAAAAGCCCCTATGTGGTCCCTGAATCAAATCAATTATACTGTACTTACAAAAGCCACCACTACATGGCAGTCCTCCCTTATTTTTTAACTGAGAATTTTTGTTTTGTTTTGTTTTATGGGGTGCCTTGAATAGGGGATGCCTTTATTTCCTTTGGAATTCATTACATGTGCCCTATCTGGAAGCAGTGGAGATTTGGACAAAGATGCGTCCAGGCTTCATCTGGATGGTTACATCCTCAGGAGACACCCCACACAACTCAGCCACAGCTGCTCCACAAAGACCTTGTGGGTGATGAGGCTGCTGGTTGGCATGTTTTGATTCTTCTGGAGGTCCTTGTACATTATGTACACATTTCTCATGGCAATGTCTATAAATTGAAAGAACAGGGTCCTGTGTACATATCTTGGTCCTGTGGCGCACTGCGCAGTATTGGATCAGCTGGTCCCATAGGTTCACACCCCCATATATTTGTTGTATTCAACAATGCCCAAATCATAACAACGAACAACCCATGTTTGTGAACGTTTTCATTTGCTATTTGCATCATAAAGGGAATAAACAACAAGTAGCAA
>JACXGI010013578.1:0-20436 GCA_016801175.1 Esox masquinongy | reverse complement strand
TGACCTTGGACCTCAGAAAACACAGTGGACCAACACCAGCAGATGACATGGCACCCCAAACCATCACTGACTGTGGAAACTTTACACTGGACTTCAAGCAACATGGATTCTGTGCCTCTCCTCTCTTCCTCAAGACTCTGGGACCTTGATTTCCAAAGGAAATGCAAAATTTACTTTCATCAGAGAACATAACTTTGGAACACTCAGCAGCAGTCCAGTCCTTTTTGTCTTTAGCCCAGGCGAGACGCTTCTGACGCTGTGTCTTGTTCAAGAGTGGCTTGATACAAGGAATGCGACAGCTGAAACCCATGTCTTGCATACGTCTGTGCGTGGTGGTTCTTGAAGCGCTGACTCCAGCTGCAGTCCACTCTTTGTGAATCTCCCCCACATTTTTGAATGGGTTTTGTTTCACAATCCTCTCCAGGGTGCGGTTATCCCTATTGCTTATACACTTTTTTCTATCACATCTTTTCCTTCCCTTCGCCTCTCTATTAATGTGCTTGGACACAGAGCTCTGTGAACAGCCAGCCTCTTTAGCAATGACCTTTTGTGTCTTGCCCTCCTTGTGCAAGGTGTCAATGGGCATCTTTTGAACAGCTGTCAAGTCAGCAGTCTTCCCCATGATGTGTAGCCTACAGAACTAGACTGAGAGGCCATTTAAAGGCCTTTGCAGGTGTTTTGAGTTAATTAGCTGATTAGAGTGTGGCACCAGGTGTCTTCAATATTGAACCTTTTCACAATATTCTAATTTTCTGAGTTACTGAATTTGGGGTTTTCATTAGTTGTCAGTTATAATCATCAAAATTAAAAGGAATAAACACTTGAAATATATCAGTCTGTGTGGAATGAATGTATACATTATACAAGTTTCACTTTTTGAATGGAATTACTGAAATAAATCAACTTTTTGATGATATTCTAATTATATGACCAGCCCCTGTATTTGTGTTGCTGCATCCTTTCATACTGCATAATGGTACTGTACATCCTTGATGGTTTCATTCGCCATGTATTCATGTTTCCGTAATTACTAGTGTTGTAAGCCTCTTGTTAAATTGCTTTATTCCACATGCACTGTGAATATGGGATGGTTACGTCGAATGACAATAGCCTAATAGCCCATAGGATTAGGCAGCCATACATGCTAGAATTATTAGCTTTGCATCCATCGTGCCGAAGTTACTAATCGTTATTGGTAAGTAGGATGAAGTGCCCCACTTTGGAAATCAAAG
The DNA here is from genome assembly GCA_016801175.1 of Esox masquinongy. Lineage (NCBI taxonomy): Eukaryota > Metazoa > Chordata > Actinopteri > Esociformes > Esocidae > Esox > Esox masquinongy. The sequence goes on along the minus strand of JACXGI010013578.1, from coordinate 19,204 downwards.
GCCCGTCCAACACGTTTGTTTTCGTTACTGCCCTGTATCTACTTGACAGGTAAGCAGCTTGGGACTGTAGTTTGTTTTAACCAGCAAGGTAGTAGATAAATGCAGCTTCCATGTACGAAAGTTGTCCAGGGGCTAATGACTTTCAAGAGGGGAGGATTTCTTTCATTTAAATTACGCTATATGGGCTTAGAAAATACACTGACATGCGGATATAGGGGTGTACCGATATCGATATTAGTTAGAAAATGTTTAGGTTCGATTTTGATATTTAGAAGGGGTTTGCGATTCTGTGATTAAGTAATTGCACGTCATTGATTGTGACCAGCTGTTATGACCTCCACGATATCCATGCAACTGATCGTGTACGATTCATGTAAAGGATTTGGCATTAAAACGAATTGCACTCATAAAACCGTTAAAAACAACTATACCACTCTATACTTGCACGCCTATTATGTATTTTACTTAGCAACAGTAAGACTCTACATTAGAGACTAGTCAGCAACAATAATACTTCGGATTTTCATATGTTGCCTTCAAAATAAAGGTCTGTGGTGTGTCTATAATTTATTGTGTAGGCTACATTTTCAAAGGGAAAACTTTGTGGGGGAAATGAAACAAAATTACAATTTCAATAATACTTTATTATTGAATGAGAAATGGTTAGAGTTTATGTCGGCTAATGTAGATAACATTATCTAATATAAAAAAAAATCCTATTTTGATTTTATTGTTTTTAATTTGCTTGTGCTCATTTGCTTTGGAGATTGTGTAATACATCCAACCACACTAGACGTGTACACATTGCACCTTAGCTATAGGGCTAAGAGCATCCTATGCCCTGGGCTAAGGGTCTGCTAAGCCCAGGGCTAAGCAAGTGTTCACACTTGCATATTTTGAAGTGGCAAAGCACCACCCTTAGCCTAGGGCTAGCTGGCCATTCTCTGGAGCAGGGTTAGCATCGACTTTTCAGGGCTAGCCCCAAAAAACGGTGATGAAATAATCAGTGTTATTTTGTAACCATTGTTAATGGTGACAAAAAAAACGTAGAACATTTATTGTCCAATCACAAAACGTGCCCTTTCACTTAATTTACATACGCTGGTGATGCGCGCTGTTACCAATAGCTCCGTCTATTTTGGTCTTTTCACTCTGCAAAGTTTTGTTGTTTCATTATACCTGCTAAATCTTTGCGTAGTAGTTATTGCAGCTTGCTTTGGATGTAAATCCATCAAATATGTCGAAAGAATGAAGGTGGACCAACGTTTTTCTTTTTCTTTGCCTAGTTTTAACAAAGTTGTACAAGCAAATACCAACAGGCTGGGCATCTTGATCAGTCGATGTCATGAAGTCGTTAATTTAATCGTGGTAGCGTAACATTGATCATGTGTCAGTGATGTAGGCTACAGTAACATTATTCGCATGCCAGAGAGAATGAAAAATTTGCAGCTTATAGAATGTAAAATGGTATTGTGTCATATTTGTCCGTTAGCCCATGGCTTAGGTGAATTCTTAGCCTGGGGTTAAGCCTCTGCCCTGGTTTAACAAACTCTTGTGTGAACAAAGGCTAAGCTAACCCGGGGCCGGTCTTAGCCTGGGCCAATGCAGTGTGTACAGGCCTTATATTTTCCATCCCCCCACTGTAATGTACAATGGATACTTTCTGCGGAAAATCTCTTCACTACGCAGTGAATGTATTCCATGAAATACTCTGGAGTGTTTGTAAAATTACAAATATAATGTGAAATCATGGGGCACTGTGCTACATCCAGCAAAACAATATATTTAACCCCCAATGCAACACACTATACTGTACATGGAATTCATATTGCCTCATTAGTTAGCAGCTAGTGGCTTTTATTAGGAATCTGGCTAGTTACTCCATCTAAAATTATTGTGATGACATGAACATTCTAACGCACAGTTTAGCTATTAATAATTTGCCTTTTAGATATGGTGTTTTCCAGCTTCTGTAGCTAATCTATGCTCGGTTGCTATTTAATCCACTGTTTTTATTTGTACAATGACTTGCTACTATAGGCAAATATTTAGTGGAATGCAATGTTGCCATGATTATTTCATTTTTGAAAAACGACCTAGCAGAGTCAAAAAATGTCTAGAGTTAGCAATAAATGCTATCGACGTTAGCTAGCTAGTAACGTTAGCTAATGAAATATATTTAACTAACCTCAGTTTAATCTAACGTTAGTTCTTGAAAAATCATTCTGGTAACATTAACAATATAACATACGGTTTAGCTAATAATAATTTGACCATTTACAGATGGTGTCATGCTTTCAAGCCTTAGTAGCTAATCTATGCTCATGTAGCTAAGCTAATTCTCTATTTTCATTTGTACAATGATGTGCTAATATAAGCACATGTTTAGTGGAATGCAACGTTGCCGTGTTTATTTCATCAAGAATAAATGCTAGAAGAGTCTCAGTCTGAACTAGCATTAGGTCACCTTAAATCATTCTGGTGACATGAACATTATAACCAATGATTTAGCTATTAAAAATGTGCCTTTGGTAGAGACGGTGTTATGTGTTTAAGGCTCAGTAGATAATCCATTCTGAGTAGTTAAGTAATTTCTCTGTTTTCATTGGTTTCTGCAGCTCCACTTCTAACTGAGGGCTAAACTAATCAATTGTACCTTTAAACTGTAGACATGGCAGTTAAATTAAAATGAAATCTGAGTTGTAATTTAACAATAACACATGGGTACATAGGCTATATGCCCATGCACTACCAAAGTCAAAATATTTGTACAGTAAGAATAGGGAGGGCATTTTCCAAATAAATTAAAATCTGGAAAGGTGTTGGTTATATTGTTGCCATCTGTAATAGTCTTTTGATCATCAAAATTAAAAAAATCTAAAATAAAGTTTGCTCAATCATTGATTTTAATACACATAATTAAGTAAACATACCTTTGAAAATACCTTTTGAAAAAACTCTTCCGACCCCATCATTAGCGTACAACAAGCAAAAGGTGAATTCATTAATATGCTCTGCGCTGGGGAAGACTGCTAACATCCATTCAGTTATATTTACCATACAATTAGGCTATATTTATTACATTGTGAAAATTTCAAGCAACTACCTAGTTACATTGTTTTGTGCTTAGGGTGTTATACTGCTCTGATAGTGTCAGACATTTGAAGTATCCATATTTATCTGATGCAGAATATTGTATTATAATACCATTTGAGGTAAATGTCCTGAACGCTATTGCAATGTAACATGCAAGTACATTCAGTTTGGCCAAACAATGGCGGCATAATAGGCATAACACAATATCTGTTGTTCTTTGTCACTCAGTGAGATTACATTTGGTACACATGATCAGGGTTGTGATTTTACTTTGTGTAAATGTTTCAAGTTGGCCACATGGGGGCACTATAGGAAAGGAAAAAATATAGATTCCATATTGCTTATAACTATGGATATCAATCAATCAATCAAATTTATTTATAAAGCCCTTTTTACATCAGCAGTTGTCACAAAGTGCTTTTACAAAACACCCGGCCTTAAACCCCAAGGAGCAAACAACAGTAGTGTTGAATTTCAGTGGCTAGGAAAAACTCCCTAAGAGGCGAAATTTAGGAAGAAACCTAGAGAGGACCCTGGCTCAGAGGGGTGGCCAGTCCTCTTCTGGCTGTGCCGGGTGAACATATTAAGAGTACAAATTGTAATAATTAATAAATGCATGTGGGCTGAGTCCAGAGTCTATTTAAACTTAGTCCAGGTCGGAAGCATGACCAGATGGACAAGGACAGGGACAACACTGGGGAGGGGGAGGTGTCTGCACAGTGGCAGCTGAAATTGTCAGGTATCATCTTGATCTACAACATGACCAGGAGGACTTTGGACAGGGACAGCAACGGGTCTTTCAAGCCTGGTACTCCTCAGGTGTGGGGCAAGACCTCATGTCCACCTAGGTTAAAACGGCAGGAGACAAGGAAAATTTAGAAAATGCATTCCTTAGATCTACAGGGATTTATAGTGGAGAAGGAGAACTGACCCTACTCCCCCAGCACAATAGTATAGCAGCGTAAGACCTTGGGGCTGAGACAGGGGGGTCCAGTGGCACTGTGGCCCTATCCAGGGGAGGCCCCAGACAGGGCCCAACAGGCAGGAAATCAATCCACCCACATTGCCAAGAATCAACCAAAGGGACACCCACCAACCGCGACCACCCTGAAAGAGGGCCGAGTATTGCCAGCTGAGTACAGCCCAATTGCACAAGTGCGCAACAGAGAGACAACAACAAGCCTGTGACTCCGCCCCCGAATGGCATTGGAGGGAAGGCATCCCAGTGGCGATGAGCCCACCTGGCAAGACAGCAAGGGTGGACAGTATCAAGCCTTTCTGGTCACCTTCACGCCCCTGGGCCAGACTACACTTAATCATAGACCATGCTGTAGAGATGAGTCTTTAGTAGACACTTGAAAGTTTGCACTGAGTTTGCATTTCTAACTTTAATTGGCAAATCATTCCACAGTAGTGGAGCTCTATGAGCGAAGGCCCTGCCTCTGGCTGTTTGTTTAGAAATTCTACAATACAATTAAAAGGCCTGCATCTTGCGATCTAAGGTTACGGATATAATTGAAAAATATTTGCAATCTGGCTAGTAGTATCTTCAATGCTGAAACCCGCTAAATGTTGCTTGCAGCTTTACTTAGGGTTTCAGCAGTTCACTGGTGAAACCCTATTGTGTTTGTTCCGGTTCATTATTATTAGGGTTTCAGCAGTTCACTGGTGAAACCCTATTGTGTTTGTTCCTGTTCATTATTAGGGTTTCAGCAGTTCACTGGTGAAATCCTATTGTGTTTGTTCCAGTTTATTATTAGGATTTCAGCAGTTCACTGGTGAAACCCTATTGTGTTTGTTCCAGTTCATTATTATTATTATTATTATTCCGGCAAAAAGGGTGTTTTTTGCAAATTCCCGTGGGATTAAATGGCTTAAAGGTGCTCAAATTTTAATGGTAGTAAAGGGCCAAGGGCCTCAACTTCTGGTGTAGTGGCATGCATTTCGGCCTCGTGGTGGCGCTGTCACAAGCCTCCAAAGTTTCACTTTTTGCAAGCTCACCGCGCCCACCCCTTGTGACCTAGAGTCTTGAAAATTGGTACATAGGTGTATCTCCTCATGATGAACATTTTTGCCATTGGGACCCATGAAGTCTGCCATGATGGATTTTACACCATTTCGGATTTTTTGAAAAACACAAAAAAATTAACTCCTCTGGCACCAAATGTCCAAACTTCACATACTTTGATATTTGGCATCATGGTCTTCAAAAGTTATATCAGCCAGACCATTATGTCAAAAAACATGGATGCTATTGACCAATGAACATGTGAGGGGGCGTGGTTTTGCACATATATAGACACATCGCCTACAAGGATAATGGTATGATAATTCTACTTGGTACGTATGTTGACAAGGACCATACGGAAAAAATGACTGCAAGGATTTTTTATCAACCACACGGTGGCGTTGTTTTCACATTAGCAAGGTCACCATACTCACTCCGTTTGAGATACAGCCATGAGAAGAGGTAGATAAGTCCTCCTCCTCAGAAAGAACATATTTGCCATTGGGACTCATTAACTTCGCTTTAATGGTTTGGCGGCCATTTTGAATTTGTGAAAAACACTAAAAAATTAACTCCTCTGGCACCAAAGGTCTGATCTTTACGCACTTAGATATTTGGCATCTATGGACGATGGTCTTCAAAAGTTATATCAATCAGGCCAATATGTTGAAAAACATGGCCGCCATTGACAGATGAAAATGTGCAGGGGTGTGGTTTTGCACATATATAGACACCTATTATGATAATGGTATAATAATTCTACTTGGTGCGTATGTTGACGAGGACCATACGGAAAAAATGACTGCAGGGAATTTTTTCATCAACCACACGGTGGCGCTATTGAGGGTTTTCACATTAGCAAAGTTCACCGTGATGGACAGTTTAAAAAAAATAATCCATGCCACATTTGGTGCTACTGGGTTCATTTGTATTTCTCAGCGCGAATGGTGCAGTAAGGAGGTCAAGTGCTGTTTGATGAAACCCGCTAAATGCAGCTTTAATTCTATATATTATTCTTCTATGACTGATATTACATTCACCCTGTATTCAATGGTATGTAATGTAGTGTCAACCAAAGACAGATGTAAAACCAAACCTTCAGATGATGTAATGTAGAAATAGGAGTTCCGTGGTAATACCAGTTTTTCCATTGGCAGCCATTTCATTGAAATATTTTTTTTCAAGTTAACTTTAGGGAGGTTGTTAAGTGATTGAATTCCAATTAATTTACTGTATAGGTCAAGGTAAACTCACCAAAAATGTAGAATACGTAATTATAATAGAATGTGGATGCACCCTGATTGCTGGACACTTTCAGTAAGCATCATGCAGGAGTCTTGTACCAAGCAAGTCTGAATGGCATCATTATTCCACTTGACGCCACAAGGTGTCAGTAGCCACTCAACACAAATGCCCAGGCTTGAAGCGCACTGAGACACCCAATGATAGTCAGCTGTGCCAAGTATTAACCTTTTGTGTATTGTGAAAGTCATGGAAACACGGTTATTTAAGATGTATATTTATATATATATGAAATATATGAGGTAGCTCATAAGTTATTAAGGCCTAAACAAAATGAATTAAAGAATGCATATGATAGGATCAATATGACATTAATTCCATATACAGTTGTGCTCAAAAGTTTGCATACCCTTGGAGAATTGGTAATATATGTAACATTTGTAAAGAATACATGAGTGAGCAGGCAAACACATCTTTTATTTCTTATGGGATTCATATTCAATTGCAGGTCATTACAGAATGGCACAATCATAAAACAAAACATGGCAAAGTCTTTGGTCGTCTTGCATGAACCGCACGTTTGAGATCCCCCCCCAGAGTCTGTGAGAGACTGTGATGGCCACTCCAGAACCTTCACCTTTTTCTGCTGTAACCACTGGAGGGTCAACTTGGCCTTGTGCTTAAGGTCATTGTCTTGCTGGAAAGTCCAAGAGCGTCTCATGCGCAGCTTTCGTGCAGAAGAATGCAAATTGTCTGCCAGTATTTTCTGATAACATGCTGCATTCATCTTGCCATACATTTTTACAAGATTCCCTGTGCCTTTAGAGATCACACACACCCAAAACATCAGTGAGCCACCACCATGCTTCACAGTGGGGTTAGTATTCTGTTCATTATAGGTTTTGTTGACCCCTCTCCAAACATAGCACTTATGGTTGTGACCATAAAGCTCTATTTTGCTCTCGTCACTCCAAATTACAGTGTGCCAGAAGCTGTGAGGCGTGTCAAGGTGTTGTCGGGCATATTGTAACCGGGCTTTTTTGTGGCATTGGCGCCATAAATGCTTTTTTCTGGCAACTCGACCATGCATCTAATTTTTGTTCAAGTATCGTCGTATTGTGCTCCTTGAAACAACCACACCGTGTTTTTCCAGAGCAGCTTGTATTTTTCCTGAGGTTACCTTTGATTTTTCTTTGTATCCCAAACAATTCTTCTGGCAGTTTTGGCTGAAATCTTTCTTGGTCTACCTGACCTTGGCTTGGTATCAAGAGATCCCTGAATTTTCCACTGCTTAATAAGTGATTGAACAGTACTGACTGGCATTTGCAAGGCTTTGGATATCTTTTTATATCCTTTTCCATCTTTATAAAGTTCCGTTACCTTGTTATGCAGTTCTTTTGACAGTTCTTTTCTGCTCCCCATGGCTCAGTATCTAGCCTGCTCAGTGCATCCACGTGAGAGCTAACAAACTCATTGACTATTCATACACAGACACTAATTGCAATTTAAAAAGCCACAGATGTGGGAAATCCACCTTTAATTGCCATTTTCACCTGTGTGTGTCACCTTGTGTGTCTGTAACAAGGCCAAACATTCAAGGGTATGGTAACTTTTGATCAGGGCCATTTGGATGATTCCTTTTATCACTATATGATAAGAAGTATTAATATGATATTGCTTCACATCATCACTATTCTTAAATAAAAGACAGTTATTTTGCATGATCAGTCATATTTTCAAAATCAATGCCAACATTTCACAATTTCTGCCAGGGTATGCAAACTTTTACGAGCACAACTGTAAATGTATAATATGGATTATATAGAATTCAGTTAATTTAAAACAGCGGTCACATCAAATGCAGTCATCTGTGGTATGTTGTAATAATTGAAATGGTTGTAAACTTGGTTTATGGTTGTAAAAGGACGGAAGTGTTGCAGAGGAGGTGTCCAGCATTCACTCCAAGATCTCCTGCGACATCCGCACTGCGTCGTCAGCAGAGGAGCAGGAGGAAGACACAGATGATGATGAGGACGGTTATCACCAGAGCCAAGACGAAAGCGAGGAAGAGTCGGGGAAGCCATCCGGTCCAAGGTTCAGACATTTGATAATTTGAATGTTAACAGCCCAAATTTGGCAATGTACACATAGTATGACGCGAATAGGAATAGCAGTAGTTACTGGTTTTAGTTTTTAGTAATTTACTATTTAGACAGTTTAGAACTGGATTTAGTTGGCGCCAGTGATTTCAAACCTGTGTGCTTTGCAGTTGTTGTAAAACACTGAAGAGGTGTTCCCTTCTGCCAGTCAACAATTTTAAATACAGCTGTTTCATGAATGATGGGATGTAATAGATATTGCTAAGATAAAAAGTACCTGTGTTGAAAACATTTTCACTTCTTTCATGTTTACTGCTTTGCTTGTATGTCTAAACAGATGATTAACATGGGTAAAATTAGCTCCCAACTTGCTGATTGAGGAGACACTCTGAAAAACAATGGGAGTTTCAGTCCTAATTTTAGGACTCTTACATTTTTGATCAAAGAGTATTTCACAAAGTGTTTTAGCACGTGAAAACAGCTCCTAACTCTGTGAACAGTTAAGGGGAGTCAAGAGGACTCCTAAGTCACTAAGACCAAATCACGAACAATCCTAAAATGGCTGCTACCGGCTATCCACCACGTAATCATGTCAACATTTTAGAAACATTTAATGATACTGAGATTTTAAAAAGGTATTGCCTTAATCGAGAGTGTGTTGAGACCATAGTAGATGGATGTCATGGATGCTGTCACTTTACCAACAAACAGAAACAGCCCAATAACACTGGGGATCAAAGTTGTGACAACTCTATGCTAATTGGCCACAGGGAAATTGCAGCTTTGCGCTGCAGACAAACTACGTGTATCTCAGTTATCTGTCAGTAGAATATTACATCAAACAATAAATGCCCTCCAGAACCCACATCGTCCGGCAATTCAAACGGTTTCCTCTTGATGTTCGCCAACTCCAAAGAAACAAAGCCGACCTCATGGCCATAGCTGTACCACCCGGTGTAGTTGGTGCTATAGACAGGACACATTATTGCGCATTAAAAGATGAACACACATTTGTTTACAAGCTGCCAGACATGTAAGAGGCTGAAAATTAGCTGAACTAATACTTGTCTAGTCAGTATATAATTCTTAGTTTCATGTTTAAGCAGTGACACATTTTTATTTGACTATCTTCATTTCAATATGGCAACATGACACATCCTTCTATAGTATTGCTATCTTGAATTCACTGACAGAAACCCCTCCCCTATCAGCCAATCACTGTGGGCATAGTAAGTAAGCTTTTTCATGGAACACGACGTCATCCATAGCAACAGGGTCAACCCCGCCCTTTCTCTTAGCTTAAGATTTCTCCCCATACCTTAGTAAAAATTGGTCTCCGCAGCTTTGTGAATAAGTTTTAAGAGGAAACTCTTAGCTAGAAACTTTTACTGCTCTTTGGGAGGCCTCTTAGTGGTAAGATAAAATGTTTTGTGAATACAGCCCCTGGAATTCAGTTTATTAAAAGAGACTGTTGGTGTCAAAAGTATTTCATTCTGAGCCAAGCATTTGAAGGTTTTTGCTCTTTAACTTGATTGGTTAATTAAGGTGACTCAAATTCCTTCACCTGGTTTTCTATCTCAGTTGAACATCAATTGAAAGAAAATACATTTGTGAAATTAGTTTGGTAACCCTGCTATAATGTACATTTTTGTTGTTAAATGTACATATTAGTAACTTTCAGTTAGCAGCATTTGCAATCTTGGACAGGTTTTCTTCGGAGAAAACGTATATTCTTAATGATCATTTGGTTAAATAAAGAATAAATATGTAAAGACAATTTTATCAACACAGATTTTGCCAATTGGATTTAATATAACTTTAGTAAATAGAACAGACAAATAATTCACTTGAATGGAGACGTTTGATTCATTCTATTTCTATGGATTTGTCCTGTGTGATAGCCGTAATCCAGGTAGACAGCTAAGTGTTCCTTGTTTAGATTGCCATGTAATTCAGTCGAAAACATAGATTTTTCTGATTATTTTTTGTAAACCCAAGGTTGATACCTGGACCCAAAGGGACACAGCACAGCCATCCCAAGAAGCCTGTCAGGAAGCTTCGCCATAGGAGCCTGTCCCCGTCTTCCAGTTCGTCTGGATCGGAGACAGATGACAGTTACAGCAGTTGGGAGAACTGTTCGTCCGAGCCCCCTCTCTCTGTGGACATGGTAAGATCACAACTTTTTCTTGTTGTAATGGTTTAGGCTAGTCATACTCCAATCCGTCACTAGAATGGGTTGCACTGCTGCAAGGGTCTGTACTAATACCCAGTGGTTGTTCAAAGGAGGGTGGGGGACAATTCTGCATGTTAAGAGTTTTCAAACAGGGTTTATGCTCAGTCACACAAACCTGTTTACTAGGAACTCAACAGAAAAGAAGGTTCCACTGATGCTGAAATGGTGAGAGACGTTACTAGCAGATCTTGTTCTCAATACAAACCATTGATTAAGGTTTTCTGTAAGAATTCTCAGATTCAGTGAAAAGTTGAAGACCAGGTTTTTTTTTTAAACGGACAAACGATTCACTTGAATGGGCACTCTTGTTCTATTCATTTTATTTATATGCATTTTGCCTCTGTCCATTAGCTTCCTCCAGGTGGATAACTTAGGATAGGAACTGCTTCTGTTGATTTAATAGAATTGGGTTGGATAGGGCTTAACTAGGATAAAAAGCTGCAGTTCTCAGTACTGGCATAAGAGTAGGGCCTAGTTCTCATGTACATTGGTATTTTTTAATACCAGCGCAGTTCAGTTTCTGCATCCTCTACACTTGACCTCTGTGTTGCGGAAATGTCAGATATGTCTGATCAACTACAGGACTCTGATGGCAGCACTTTGGCCCCCTCTAGCCCCCCCTAGATGTACAGTTAGTAACTATAGCCATGTCTGCTCTGTATAGCTACCTACATTAACACAAATAGAGCATTTACTATCAACGGTGTGAGGTTAGCTATGTAGCTAGCATTTTAGCTAACTTTGCTTACTTAACTGGAGAATTGCCACATCAGTGTCGCAGTTTAATGCATTTTGCTCCTTGAGTTCCATCCATCATAGACAGACAGCTGCACCAATGTTCACTCGTGGAACTTGCATTTTTTATAAAATTGGCTAGCGTCTCTTGCTGCTTGATCCACAAAATGAGAGTAGTCCCTCCCTTATTTTTTTCAGTCTCAGCTCTTTGTTTGATACGTCAAACGAATCACTTCCTGTGCGCAAGAAACGTTTTCTTGCCACTGCGGGAGCCGACCACGTTTTTCCTTAGCAATAGGACACCGTAAACAGGGGTTTTTCAGATGCAGGCCTGGGACCAACTGATAGGGTTGGTATTCATCCACGATCCAGATTAATAGATGTGTTAATACAAAAAAATCATGTACTACAGCTTTAAGTAAAAGTAACAATTTCACTGTGTAAAATGTTACTTAAGTAAAAGCACAAAAGTATTAGCATCAAAATATAAGAAGTACCAAAAGTAAAAATGCAGAATGGCCCATTTCAGAATAATATATTTTATTACTGGATTGTAATTATTGATGCATTAATGTGTTCATCACATTAATGTTGCACCTGGTAAAGTTGGAGCTCATTTTAATTACTCTATAGTTAGGTATGGAAATATTTGGAATTTGCAATTTTCATAATTCTGGCTCTGTATGCCACCACAATGGATTTGAAGTGAAACAACTGAGATGCAATTGAAGTGCAGACTTTCAGCTTTAATTCAAGGGACAAATAAATGTACAAATTAACACAATCATAAATAAAATGTTCATTTTTAATACTTTGTCGAGAGTCCTTTGCAGGCAATGACTGCTTGAAATCTGGAACGCATGGATGTCACCAAACGCTGGGTTTCCTCCTTTGTTATGCTTTGCCAGGCCTTTAATGCAGCTGTCTTCAGTTGTTTGTTCGTGGGTTATTCTGCCTTAAGTTTGGTCTTTAGCAAGTGAAATGCATGCTTGGTCAGGTTGAGATCAGGTGATTGACTCTGCCATTGCAGAATATTCCACTTTTTTGCTTTTAAAAACTCCTGGGTTGCTTTCGCAGTATGCTTTTGGTCATTGTCAATCTCTAAAGTGAAGCGCCATCTAATCAGCTTCACTGAATCTGAGCAGACAGTGTATCCTATACACTTCAGAATTACATCAATGAACACTAGTGACACTAGTGCCACTGGAAGCCATGCATGGCCATGCCATCACACTGCCTCCACCGTGTTTTACAGATGATGTGGTATGCTTCGGATCATGAGCCGTTCCAAGACTTCTCCATACTTTTTTCTTCCCATAACTCTGGTACAGGTTGATCTTAGTTTAATCTGTCCAAAGAATGCTGTTCCAGAACAGGGCTTGCTTTTTTAGATGTTTTTGGTCTAATCTGGCCTTTCTATTCTTGAGGCTTATGAATGGTTTGCACTTTGTGGTGAACCCTATATATTTGCTCTTGTGAAGTCTTCTCTTTATGGTAGACTTGGATAATATATGCCTACCTTGTGGAGTGTTCTTCACTTGGCTGGATGTTGTGAAGGGGTTTTTTCTTATCATGAAAAGGATCCTACGATCATCCACCACTGTTGTCTTCCATGGACGTCCAGGCCTTTTTGTGTTGCAGAGCTCACCAGGGCGTTCTTTTTCTCTCAATGTACTAAACTGTTTATTTGGCCACTCCTAATGTTCCCGCTATCTCACTGATGGATTTTTTTTGTTTTGCAGTCTAAGGATGGCCTGTTTCACTTGCATTGAGAGCTCCTTTGACCGCGTGTTGTGGGTTCACAGCAACAGCTTCCAAATGCGAATGCCACACCTGGAATCAACTCCAACTTTTACCTGCTTAGTTAATGAAGAAATAACGAAGGAATAGCCCCCACCTGTCCATGAAGCAGCTTTTGAGTCAATCATCCAATTACTTTTGGTCCCCTGAATAAGGAGGGGCTACATATTAAAGAGCTGTAATTCCTAAACCCTTCCTCCAATTTGTGAATACACTCAAATTAAAGCAGCGACACTACACTTTAAGGCCATATTCATTTTTTAGCTGTAACTTCAATATATTTTGGTAAACAGCCAAAATAAAACTTCTGTCAGGGTCCAATTATTTCCCGACCTAACTGTGTATACTCCTGGGTAGCTTAATCTATAATAATACACTGTGCAAATACAATTAAGGGAACACTTAAATCACACATCGGGTCTTGATGAATGAAATATATTGAAGATCAAAATCTTTACCGTGCATTGTGTGATTTGTTGAGAACAAAATGACTTAACGGTCAATGGAAACTAAAATCACTTACCGATTGAGGGCTGGATTCAAACACACATCAAACACACACATCAAAATCAAAGTAAACAATAAGGCACAGGCTGTTCCAACTTGCATGAATTTCATCACGGCAACTCAATGTGACTCAGTAGTGTGTTTAGCGCTCATGTACCTGCATGCACTCCCGACAACGTCAAGGCATGCTCGACGTTGTCGGGAGCATGCCTGTCCTGGATCAGGGCATCAGTGGGTGGTGTCCTGGGGGATCTCCTCCCAGACCTGGATCAGGGCATCAGCGAGCCCCTGGACAGTCTGTGGAGCTACTTGGTGGTGTCGCATGCACTGATGACATCCCAGAGGTTCTCAATTGGATTCAAATGAACGAACAGCCGTTCAATTGAACGATAAAACTGAACGAGTCAGTCATTCACAAGTCTTTTTTACTTAGGCAAAGGCAGGGGCTCCGTGCTTGTTTTCATCTGTTTTTTTTCATGACATGAGTAATCAACTAACTATATTAATTATTATAGTCTGCGTTCAATTATCAGTTATAAACATGTCTTCATGGTGTTCCTGCTTTGATCTGTTTTTCTCTGCGAATGTACATAGACGTTGATCGGATAAGTGAGCTGGAGGACCGGGTATGAAGCAAGTGGATCATGTTGAAATCCACTGTCAAATGTTCGAATGAATGATACAATTAAACGAGTCACTATAAAAAGGGGCTCGTGAGTCCCGAATCACTAAAAAGATTTGTTCAAAATGAACAATTCGTTTGTGAACTGCACATCACTAGTATGCTGGGTCCCCAAGAAGAAAAACTAGAATGGCCTCCTCGTGCTCTAGAATTTGTTTTATTGAGGAGGGGATTGTGCCAATTTTCAAATGTGTGTTCAGCATGGAATTTGCCAAAATATGGGCATCATGGACACTACCTGTCCATTTCACTACGACATCAGTCTGAAATTAACACCTGCCAAGCTCCAAATGCGGGTATTTTACGTTTGGTGAGTAAATCTCAGAAGGCGGGAAAAACAGAATATTTTTGACATAGATTTTTTTTTTTTTTACCAAGCTTAGTGCATTTTCCATTGCACACAGTTTACTATCGCACGAGCATCAAAGCGGAGCAATAACGTCCTGCGCGTTCGGAGTATCAAACTAGCTAGTGAGGTCAGACAAAAGTAATTGGCTGTGCATGCGGACATTTGTGTTGAATTGTCAGTAAGTGGCTTCCACATTGATATAAAGGTAGCCATCGACTGAGCGACAACCCAAGATAAGAAGCTAGCTAGCTAGCTGTCACCATTCGATAGCTACAATGGATTAGCGTCATGCCGGCAACATTAGAGATTCGGCAGCAACAATAAGACCTCCAGTTTTTGTATTTTGCCCTCAAAATAAAAGCCTACGATGGCTTATGTCTGTTATGTACATTTTCAAAGTTAAAACTATGTGGGGTAAAATATAAATTAAACAAATTATTTGTGGTATAAATCTGGAAGGCGATTCATGAACAGTTTTTAAAGAATGATTGAGGGGGAGTACTTCGGTTAGTAGAGAATGATGTTAAATCAGTATTGTCAAATAATGTTAAGTTGACAAGAAAGAGAGACTGGTGTAAAGGGATGACGTTATTGCAATACATAAAAAACATGCTTGTAGCATCACAAAAAATTTACGTTTTGTGAGAATTAGAGGTTTGGAGATTCCAGAGTCTGGCTACAGTATAATGCTGAGGCTGTGGTGACGAGTTGTTCTGTGTGTGGCCAGTACGCTAAAGATAAAAGCAGAAACAACTAATTTGACATTGGAAATAAAAAGTTTGTATTCAACATAATACATTACTATCTCAATGAAATGTTCTGAAATTAATGTATACATGACACAAAAAGGCAGTTTATTATTTTGCCCGTTAAAAGATATGCTTGACTGGTGGATTTTTTCATCTACCAGTCCTCTTGGCAGGTGAGCCAAAACATTTATTTCGGACACTGCTTGTAGTCACAGGCGGCTTGTATGTTCAGAAAAAACCTCCCCTTTCTGCACAAGTAATCCACAGAATTTGTTGGATGGCTGCTTTATTTCCACATGGGTCCCATCCACGGCACCGATGCACTGAGGGATGCCATATCAGTGTTTCTCAACCTTTTTTGGGCCAGCGCCCTCCTATCCATTATCCAGGTCCCTTACCGTCCCCCATCAAATAAGATGTAGGCTAATTGCCCTGAATATTAATTATTATTATTATTATTGTTGTTATGATTATTGTTATTGTTGTTACTATTGTTATTATCAAAAATCATCAAAAAAACACTTAATTGAATGATAAACAACAGATGTATTAGTTTCCCAGGGAAACAAACAGCAGCCAATCAGAAACAGCTAGGAATTTAACATTAAAATCATAATTAAATAACAGCCAATCAGAAATGCCAAACAATCATTCTTATGAAATGTTCCAACGGAAAACAAGGCACTTATCAAGGGGTAAAAGCAGAAGGATTAACTTTCAAAGGAAATAAGTAAAAAACCTTTGAAAGTTAGTGAGAGCCCTGTGGCTGGTTGTATTGCAGTCATGTCAGCCACTTGTATTGAATAGTGTTTTAATGTGCGTCTGGATGCTGGACCCTAAGTTGCTTTTAGGGGAAGTCTGACAGCGGAATATCCCTCTTGTAAATGTGTAACCACTGTGAAAATACAAGGAATTCACGGTGTATCCCTCAGAGAAATCAACACTTTTAAGAGAGAGAAATTCTTCCACGGGTAATACCAAGAGAGAGAATATCCATTTTCCAGAGTTTACACAGTAAACACCATGTGGGTGAAATTTTATAGATGATACTCTGACGTCCCGTTCTCAAGAAGGCAGCACGGAGCTGCGCCACAAGAAGCTGACAGAAACACTGAAGAGAAGAAGAGTTACAATACACCATCTCATCCAGTCGCAGTGGCGTAAACTGGCAGGTTTTAATGTTGCAGACCACCGTTTTTTGCAAGTAGTTGAAACTTGTAATGTAAACTCGTATTGTTGTGAATCTTCCGTGTAAACATGCCTTAAAACAAACGCCCCCCAAGGTCACCTCAACACCCCCCTTTTCAAAATATTGCTTCCAGCGCCCCCCGTCGTACTCTGAACGCCCTCTGTAGGGCGGTACTGCCCCTGTTGAGAAGCACTGGGCTTGATGAAACCCTGCTACAAATTCCTCTACTTTGGACATAAGCCACGTTTCCACCAAAAAGTACCTGGAACTTTGAGTCCCAGGAACAGCTATTCAAGGAACTAAAGGGTTCCTTTAGCCCATTGTTGTGTGCGTTTCCACCGCGGTCTGAAGACCCGCAAAGATTAGGCAAATTAGTCCGCTGACGTATGCACTATACGCTATACAAAGCGACAGACAGGCATCTTGATTATTTATGCGACACTGCAGCACCACAGCAACCAGGGAGGAGATTCAAGTTGTGTTGCTGTTAATCATGATTTATTGGTTTGCAAATGTGGTCATTGAGTCAACGGTGGAAAAGAGACGAGCAGTAGTAGCAAAGCGGATTCAAAATCCCCGAAATGCTAGTCGAGTTGCAATACAAATAAAGTGAACAGATTTTACGAGTCATCGCGGAGATTGACCATGAGATGACTGATGAGACGGATTTGCGCCATTGTGCACAAAAAACAAGAATGGTAAGATTTTTTAGTAGGCCTATAGTATATACATTTAAGTAAATCACAATTGGGGATTATGTTCTTGTAAACTACGTTGACATAATATTGGCACCTTTTTGTGTGTGTTTCAGATATGCGAGTACTAAAGAATGCGTAGTGTTTCTCCATCCGTTTGGGTACACAAACGGTGGGAAACCATGGTTCCAACTTTGACCGAAGCCCAGTGGAAAAAGAATTTAAGGACACGTTTCTGTGCCTGTGCCGTCGATTGCAACCATAACTGGGGTGACATGACACCGCCGTCGTGTACCTATTCAAAAGAAGGATCGCCATTGCACTGTGGAAACCTGCAACCAACTCAGTACAGGAGCATTTCTCATTTGGAGTCAGCATTACTACGGTGTGTCACTGTACACAATTTCTGCAAACGTTGAGAACGCTTTTGGCAGACTGAAGGGCAGATGGAGGTGCTTGTTCAAACGAAATGACTTGCAACATACACAAGGTCAAATCCATGGTGATAGCATGTTGTGTTCTGCATAACCTCTGTGAAATGGTGATGAGTACAGAGAAGAATTGGGTGTCACTGCATTAAACCAGTATGACAGGACACTGCCATGCTTATGAATGGTGGCATAGCACACTTCAACTACGTAGTGAGAATTATAAAAATTTAGCAAGAAGATAAAGCAATAATATACATAACACTGTACATGGTTAATATACATAACACAGTTTCTTCCGCCTGAGACTCGAGGAATGCCAACTCTCGCCTTCTTATCGCTCTTTACACGGCTCTCCTCAGCCTGACTCTTTCCTCAGTATAGCAGCTGCATATACTGGTCCTGCTGCTCCTGTCCTCGTTGCAGGACGGCCCGGTTAGCGTCGTCCATGTCCCTCTGCGCGTCAAGGAAGTCTGTGTCTCTTTTCCTCTTTCCTAAGAAGAAAAATAAACACAAACACACCACAGTAAATTAATAATACACAAGCACAGTCGGCATAGCCAACAGCAGTTTTGAAAAATATCTTGTACCGAGTAATCATTTGATCAAGTTGTCAATGTTTAGTGATTATTAGATACATACAAATGTTAACTAGCATTTCATTAATTCATTTCTGAAATTCCAGTGGAAATATTACTATTTTCAGCTAGTTGGTTAGCGACGTGGCTAAAAAATATGACCCCTATTATCAGCCACCGTCCTCTATTATCAGCCGCCTTACTATTTTGTCCAATAACGTTTTATTTCCTCTTTATTTGTGTTACAAATGCCTGATCACAGTTTCACTTAAGTGTTTACTAGAAAGTTTTAGCTACCTTTCATGCCTTCTGGTGAAGAAGGGAAAAAAGTCAGATCACTGATTATAGCCTACATGATGATGTCTGGTCTGTCGCACAAGTCGAAGTTCATGATTTGCAACAAATTTCCATACATTAAATTTTTAAAGTATTTAACCTCCATACATCACTATAACAAATAGGGGGTAGCTAACGTTGGTTTTTGTCTAGAGGAACAATAGCATGACAAACAATAACATGACTATTATACAAATATCCTGACTTTAACGTTATAGCATTTAACATGCATCAGGTAAAACATTGTGATTTACCTTAAACCGATGGTTACTTTCGTAACTCCAGTTCTATGAGTGGAGTGTCACCCATAGGGGCTTCGCTTCCTATTGGTTTACCCCTCTGCCAATAGGCAGTCACTGAAAATTTAAATATGCAAATCACACCTCTCATGGCCATCTGCCCCATGGCTATAAAAGAGGTCTTCATACTCTGTTCTGTCTCCCGACATACCTTTCTTCACGAGAGAAGCAGTCAGTGA